>VWZD01002026.1:2300511-2400024 GCA_013396695.1 Sakesphorus luctuosus | reverse complement strand
GCCCCGAAAAAAAAAAAACACACTAAAATCAAAACCCTGCCAAACACCCAAAAAAAACAAACCCAAAACTTCTTGATTAGCAGGTGAGGAGAAAGCCCTGTATTACCTAAAGCTGCAACTTGTTTGTTTGTGCTGCATGAGGCAGACTTACCACAGCTATAAGGAGAACCTTGCTGTTAAATGTTCTAAGTTTTGTTTTGCTTTGTACAATAATTAGAGCAAGCAAGTATTTGGGGCCTTAATTACACAAAGTGCATGTATGTGGCCCCTAACATAACTGAATTCAGCTTCACTTGTTTAGAGTTCCTGCCTTCACGCTCATGTCAAAAAGGGGCTCAAGATCTTTGGTGTCTCTGCATATGTGTCATTGGTGTGTGGGGACAGAAAGCTGGGGGATTGTCATGAGTGGTGAGCCGTGGATGCTGGTGGGGTTTGCTGAAGACTGTTAGTTTGGTCTGGAATCTTGAGATCTTAGTTGCATTCTTCAGGATTTGTCAGATATAATTTAGTGAGTACAAATGGCTGTGAAGTCCTTACAAGAACAGGCTTTACTCAGTGTCAAAACCCAAAACCAACAAACAACCAAACAATGTAATCTTGCCAACATTGGTTCATTTAAATGTGTTCATAGTTGATACGAGGGAGTATTTGTGAAATTGGTGCTGAAATGTGTCTCTTGTTGTCATCTGCATCAGAGATACCTGCTCCAAATTAACCATCACATAATGTACCAGTGCACCTTTATTTTTAAAATGCCAGTGCTGTATAAAAGAAAAATCTAATCCTGCTGTAAATTAAATCCATTATTTTTAGTCCAGAATCCAGCGCTCTAAAATGAGCAACTTTTCTCTTTGCCGGTATGCCCCACGTTCTGATACAACAGTACCAGCTGCTGCACACATTGGCATTGGCTGAAACAGCCCAGGCTTTGTAAATTATTTGAAAGTAGAAAAGGCATCTGTCACTGAATATTTGGAATTTTTGTTTAGACAAAAAAACTCCAAAAAAACAAACCTGACCTGGGTGGGAGTGGGGAAAGAAATTGTTTTCCAACAAGCAGAAACTTAACCCCTTGTTTTAATGAAAAGGCCTTTCTTTTGCTCAGATAGTTTAGTGACTGTACTTGGGCTGAACTAAATTCAGCCACAGCCTTGAATGGCATGTTGGGAATCTCTGACTTTCAGAGTTCGTGTGCCCACAGATGCCTCGCACCCAGAGAAGTGAAACTGCAGCTTCTCTTTATCTTTCCTATGACTTGAGATTTTGAACAACCAGAATCTGGGACGAAAGGCAATATTCTTGCTTGGAAAAGCATGTGAGCCTTTACTCTCTACCCAGTAGGCACAAGGAACAGAGACTGACCATCACGTGTGTCTTCTGCCACAGCTCTCTGTCATAGGCTTTGGGTCTAGGCCTTTCTCAGAGGTCACCATCTACTGGGACAGCTGCTCTTGTTGTGGTTACCATGAATCACTTATGGTATAAAATTAGGGGCAGACATGATAGGAAGGGTAAAGATGCATCATGGTAAATTCTAGACTTCCAGTTGTCTTTTATGACCAAATCCTTTACAACCTGATGTTTCATTCAAGCAGCTGCCCAGCCCCAAAATAGGAACTAGTTTTAGAACATGAGGCTATCAAATGAGGATATTATATGAGAGGGATCCATAAATTTCTAAGTTTTAAAATGAAAACAGTTATTATTAAAAAAAGAAAAAGCCAAATACATTGACATCCAACAAGTGCAGGGGGAAAAAAAAGGAAAACATCCCACCCTTTTCCAGGCTGTTCCCTGAGCAGTTCTGTACAAAGCATCTCGAGCATTTTGTAACTGCACCAGCATTAAGTTGTAAAAAGCCCTTCTGCTAGCCAGCTTGCATAAAGCATTTGGCCTCCCTCCATGAAGACCTCCACCCACATTTGTTCAATAGCACTATCTGGCAGCGTGATGAAATGTTTGACTTGCATTTCTTTCCTTTGCTGAAATCTCTCACTGAAAGTAGTCTGAAATGAAACAGGCTTTTATTTCAGATTTTACATCTTGGAGCCAAACCTACATTCAAACTTGTCTTTTATATATTTGTTCTGTGGCATGGGCATGTCTCTGTGCCTGTTTTTATCACCAAAGAAGAATGTGTGATAGTTCTCTGCCTCCCAGAAGACTATGGGACCTATGCTTGTTGTGGTCAAGTCCAACACTGCATGAAAACCCTTCTTTACTGACCTTATGCCAGCTTTAGAAGACTGTCAATGCAGAGTTTGGAGCACAAGTGGTGCAGAGTGGAAGAGGGCACTTAACCTGACTCAGAGATGCACAGGTAATTTGTGACTAGCCCATATTTTGGCTGCTATCAGTCTAACGAGGCTTTAAGATCAGCCTCCAATTTTCTCTGCATATGTTATCTTTATTTATTCCCTGCTGTTCATGCTGCAATCAGCACAGTGATGCTCTCGGTGAAATGCATCCACACACAGGTGTGTATAGACACATCGGATCACAATTAAGTGGGGGCCAGGGCTAATCTGCTTCGATTAGCTTTTGCTCCAATTGAGTTGCTGTGATTAATTTTGTACACTTCTTTCCGTGTGCAGGCTAACTTAGCAAGTAGCAGAGAATTTCTTTTGATGTGGCTGCAAAATGCCAGTTTGGAATTATTAATCTGGGCATGAAGCCAAAGGTAGAATACCTTAATTGGGCAAAAAATACTCAGTGGTTCAAAATTCCTTCTGGCTCATAAGCCACACAGAGATAAAAAGGTGGCAAAGAAAGGGAGATGAAGAGAGATGACCACAAGTACATGGCTTGGGCATGTTGGGCTGAACTCTTGAGTTGTCAGTAGGGCTGTGCCAGTTGTTACCAGCAAAGCAAGAAATTGTGCCTGTATGTTGTGTGAAAGGAGGCTGTGATGTCCTTCGTCTTCCCTTTCCTTCCCCTGGTATGATGTAGATGAAAGTCTCACTGCCTAGAAGTTGTCTTCCTACTGCTAAGCTTCAGGTTTCCCTTTTATATCTACCCTTTCTGAGACGCCCTCTCAATCCCTGGGGGCCCTTGCATTGGCCTAGACCTGCACAGCTCTGGTCTGCACCCCTAGGTAGTCACACCCAGCTCAGTTCCTTTCCCCAGACTATCTTTCTGCCCTTCCTACCTGTGTATCCCATGCATCCCTTTTTGTCGAGGGGTTTTGCTGGTAGTCATTCCTGGGCAGGCTGTCTGCTTGTCTGCTTTTCTCCTCATGAAACTTCGGAACCATTCAGCCAGGAGGCCAGAGGGAAATCAAAGGTCACTTCAGGTTTGCAGGCAGAAGGGTTGGTTTGCAGTTGGCCTTCTTTTTTTTTTTTTTAATTTAAGCTTTTGATAGTATCAATGAGAGCATTAAAATTAAATTGAATTTGTACTTTCATTCTTTTGTTTGTGTGTACAGTATTACCTCTCCCGTAATTGCTGGGATTTTGCAACCTTGAAAGAGGGGTTTTTCTCTTGGGTTGTGGGGAAGTTTTTCCTGCCAGGAAAAATTTTGATGTTGCAACATGGAAAACAGGGCTTTGAATACTTGCCCTTTGTTAGAGAAAGAGTTCCTTTAAGGGCTCACATCTTTATTCTGTTTATTGATGTGGAAGCCTTTCTTCTGAAGGCCCTTCTGTTCTTTTTGCTTAAAGAAAGGACAAGAGCTCAAGTACTTGGGTTTTCCATGTTACAACATCTGTGTATTTAGTTAGGGCACAGAAGAAGGGCTCATAAAAGCCTGAGTGTTTCCCCATCGTGTGTTTTGCAGAGGAAAAGCCAGAAAAGCCTGTCATGCTGGAGGCAGTGTAGCTGTATCTGAGAAGGAGCAGAAGCATCAGAGGGACCAAATGAAGAATCTGCATTGCCTTGTGCACAGTAATGGCATCTCATACCTCTTCAGGGTACTGGAGGTGTGGAAATACAGGATATGAGCTGCGACCCCCATACTCCATGCACACAGTGCCCAGAATACCAGTTCCTCAGCTGAAGCTAATAGCTGATGGAGGGTGCCCTCTCCCACCATGCTGCTGATGGAAGGAAGACAGAAACTGTGGATGTGGGTTTCTTCAGCCTGAGACTCTAGCTTGATTTGTCAATTCAAGTTCAGTTTTCTGTACAGCTTAGGTACCAAGGTGCAGGTCAGTGAAACCCAAAGGTAGAAGGTCAGAAAGTGCCTGTCTGCGCATCTTTGTTCCCTTTTCAGACGCAATGGACAGTGGAGAAACTCTGTTGAGGTGACCTACACACCTAGCTGCCTAGCAATGTGAAGATAAAGACGTAGGAGGAAATTTTGCCTAGGTATGAAAAGAAAAGAGCAACTCACCTGCACAACCAGATCTGAGCTCCTCGAAGGCTGGGAAGGCTGTATTTGAATCTGAACTGAATCCAGCTTAGGCTCCAGAAAAAGCAATACCACGAGTTCATAGTAGGTCTCTCCCCTTGGTTTAGATTTACATTCCTTTGTCTCTGGATGGGCACTTGGAGCACTGTCGGTTGCAGATATGTAACATACCTTGAAGCACCAAGAGCTTCTATTTCAGACCACAAATTTGTGTGTATTCCTGGGCTCCTGTACCTGCTCAGAAGGGCCCTTTAGGCAGCTGCACTCTTGCATAACCCATCAGGATTCTCAGAAAAATGGTGTATAAAGCTCTGAGGGGGCAGGATTCAATTAGCAAGGAGTTCATCACAGCAGCTGGGGGTCACATCCACTGGAAAGTGAAAAAGGCCATCTCTTTGCTCAGCAACCTCTTTCCTGCAAAGCCGGAGACCTCCCTGCTGTGCTCTCACAGCCTAATTGCTCTTAGTTTAGTCTCCAGCTGGTTTCATGATAGCTCCAAATGGCTTTGCACTCTTTGGATGTCTCTTCCTACATCAGACATAGTTCTTGACTTCTCTCTCCTTCATTGTTACCCAAATGCTTTCATTAATTCTCCTCATTACGTCTTCTTTGGTCAAGTTTGTGAGAACTTCACCAGGTTTTCTGTTGGAAGTCCCTGACCATGTGCTGTGCAGCCTATGAATCTGATTTCAGTTCTTGGAAGAATGAGGTAGAAAAAACCTACTGTGCTTTGCTCCAGCCTTGTTTCTACATTGGTGGTTTATGTGCTGCCACTGAGGGAACTGCTGGTTTAAAGTGTACCAGCTCACAGTTCTCTGCTCATGGTTATTTCTGTGTCTTCTGACATCCTGTCTGCAGAAACAAGAATTTTAAAAGAAGGTGAATGCTGGCTAACATGCTAAACCTCCTCACCACTTAAGGAAGCCAGTCACCTTCCCAGTTAGACCTTTGCCAAGGTTTCTCCTTGCTACTTTCCAATTTCTAGATAGTCATCTTCCTGAAGCTCTCATGGCAGATTATTACCCCACAAGCAAAGCTGGTTACATCCAGCCCTTTCTCAGTGCTGTTGTGGTCCTGTCCTTCCTACAAAGGATCCAGATCAAACTCTCCTCTGTTGTATCCAATTCATGTAGCATAGAAGTGTTAGACTGGGGGATTGGCTTTATGAAAAACACATTTGAAGGTAAAACAAGGACTTTCTCTGGCCATCCACAGGATGCTTAACTTTGCATGAATAACCCATCTGAGATTAACCATAACCTTCACTGCTGTGTGTCTTTTACTTGCACTTTCAAAGTGCCATTTTAAATGCTGCCTGGACTTGCTCACCTTTCTACCAATGCTGCAGGTGAATTCCCTTTAAACAGCAGCTGCTGACACAGCAGCTCTGCCTGTGTTTAGTGTGATGCCATGGCCAAGATCCAGGCAAGGTAGGAAAGACTGAGCAGAGCCCTGTGCAGTCCTTTGGGTATTCCCACAGCCCCCACCAGGGCTTGCCCCCTCTCTCAGGGAATGCAGAGTTTTGGAGAGGCAGCACCTGGGGATGGGTTGGTGGGTGCAAGAGCAGAGCTGAATGCTCCTCATGTGTTTCATGGGAGGTTTGCAAATGCGCCAGAGCAAGGGGAAGTCCCTAAGCAAATTACCATGCAGGATACAGCACATCCATCTCCACCTTCCTGCCCGCAACTTGTGCTTGGGCACCTGCCCTGTCTCAGGGGAAGGGAGGGCAGGAGGGGCCAGCCCTTGGTGAGAAGCTATCCCACTCCACCACAAGCTGGGTATGTGTGTTGGAGAGGAGAAGGGAGTGTGTTTGTGTGTGTGTGTTGGTTGTCAGCTCTCAGCCCTGCCCTGGCATCGCATTTAGCTGGTGCAGGAGTCAGACGAGGGCAGCCCAGCCTCTCCGTACAGGTTGGGTAAGTAGGAAGGATTAATTTCCTTTTCCATCCCAGCTATGCAGTCCTGGTCTTATTCCATGGTAGCAATTCTGCCCAGGGCATAGAAATTCACCAGCACATGCAGTCTCTTTGGGTTGCTTTTCTACTCTCTCTTTTTCACTTTTTTTTTTTTTTTTGGTAAAGTTTTTAAGAATAGCCTGGATACTTTTGAGCTGAGACACTTGTTTCCTACATTTAGAGGGCAGAAGCAGGATAAAAGGCTATGAAGAGACACAGGTGACTTTCCAGCAAACTTGGAAAACAAGCCTAAATCTCAGGGTCTCTGTAAGAGCCTAAAAGCTCTTTTTCCCTTAAGGGCTCATGGAAACAGGAATTTAAGACCCGTTAAGGCAGGCAAACAAATGAGGCTGAAGGCTTTAAAGGGCCTACCATCACCAAGGAAGGTCTCAGATCTTCCAGCATAGGTGCCTTTCTCCCAGACATGCGGTGAAGGGGTGTGGGGTGCACTGTGATGTACAGCATGTCCATCTGTGGCCTCCTGAGCTGATTCAGCAAAGTGGTCTTAATTGTGGCCCCATCTGGAAATCAGGGCAGCCAGAGTACTTTACCCCTACAGGGAGCATCTTGCTGGGACTGTGGGTCTGTTCAGACTAGAAAAACCTGTATCAAGCCCTGATGCTCTGTCAGCCGTATGCTCCTGCCAGTCTCCATCCACAAGTGCCCTGGGCTTTCCACATCTCTTGTGGGCAAGAGATGCTTACGCTGTGGCTGTACAGAGGAGGTGACACAATTTTCCCACCCAGCCCAGTGTGCTGGGAGGTGAAAATGTTCCCAGTCACTATGAAGGTCCCACATTTGCCTCTGGGATTCAGGGATACCTTAGGACTATTACTTCTGAGGAGGTGATGCACTGCTCTCACACTGTGTTTGTACTGGTAGAGCCTAAACTCTTCTTGTACCCTCCTCTTTCAAGTTAAAATCCTGGCCATGTACAAAGCTGGGGCCCAGGAATTAACACTGATGTGTGTATCAGTATGTGGTGTCTACCCAGAAGGCTGACATAGCTTGCTCTACATGAGGTCCATCATGGAGCTTATGGGACCCCCTGCAAAACAGCAATGGAGAGCCAGTGAGTTATGGTTCCACTAGAGTGTGTTAATCTAGTGGGAAACAGCATCTGGGTTGCTGTCACATATGAGGTCTTTTAGGAGGTTTGAGCATAGATTTATTCACAGAAATATGATCACTTTCTACGATACGCAAGGCACTTAAAGCGTTTCCACCTGTTTCAGTTAGCTCCTTAGTGTCAGCACACCATTTGGGACTATCTGTTTAAGGGGAGTTCCCCAAGGCTGTACTGTCCTGTCTGAGAGCACATAATTGTGTAGAAATAATATCCAGGTGTTGAGAAAAGGAAAATGCTTGTAGCTGTTACTCTGAGTTGTCTCCCAGCTCTGCTTCACCATGCAGTTTGTTGGTTGTCCCTGACATTTAAACAGGCTTTTACTTAATCTTCCAGTGTTTGGGTTTTTTGTGTGAGGAGAAGGAAAAGTTGAAGGGCTGTGAAATACTGTGAGCTGTATCTTGCCAGAGGAGCAACTCCGAAAATTCAGTGCTCAGCATTTGTTACTGGAAAAGACAAATAAAATCCACATAGTCATCTTCCCCTCCATCTGCTCCCAACTTGGGCACACAGGGATGTGTGGGATCTGTGACTGTTTTTTGGTTTGTAACTAGAAACCGCCTTGGCCATCCAACTTGACTTCATCAAACCTTACAGCCTTTGAGAGGATTAAGCCCAGTGAAAGCAGAAAGGCCACAGGACACTTAGTGGTGACAGAAGCTCCTCGTGGTAACTAAAACTCTGTCTCTTCTGTCCTAGTTCTGGATACTGCAGGCCAGGAGGAGTTCAGTGCAATGCGGGAGCAGTACATGAGGACCGGGGATGGTTTTCTCATAGTCTACTCGGTGACAGACAAGGCGAGCTTCGAGCACGTGGACCGGTTCCACCAGCTGATCCTCAGAGTCAAGGACAGGTGGGTGCCATGGAGCTGACGCTACTCACGCCACTCTGCAGACCATGCTGTGCAGGTGGTTGCGCATCTCACCCCTACTTTTGCCTTCTGGGTGTCCTGAGACAAATCCTTATGTGTGGGTTTGTGGACCTAAACGTGAGGAATAAGAAGTGTTTTACTTCTTCTGATAAGCATGTAGTGCTTTCAGCATGGAAATGTTCAGTAGTGTTATGATGGAGTGAAAACGGGTCTGGAAGAAAGAAACTTTTGCCAGAATGGTCTGGCAGAGCCATGCGAGAAAGGCAGATCAGGCATCCTTAAAGGTAACCAGCTCAGCTCTGAAGAGGGAGGAAGGATGCTCTATGCACAGCGCAGGCACTTTGGGATCACAAGCAGGGAGTCAGCAAACATTCAGCCCCAATTGTTTTTGTGGCCTGGCAGCATCCTCCTTTCCCTGGCTTCATCTTATGCCAAACAAACCTTAGATGGTCCTGCAAATTTTGGTGGTGTGAACAAGTGTCTTAAAGGGGAAAAAACCCTCATGCTAGAAGGAACTGTATTTCTCACAAGGGTAGTAATGCAGTTAATGCATCATGCTCTGCAGCAACCATTTTCACAGAATAAAACATCTCTGTGTGACTGGGGAGAGAGCTCATCTGCTCCCCTCCTTGTGTGTGCATGGGAGAAGGTGGCACTGAGACTTTAATCATGGTAAGTAAATGTGTTCTGGCAGAGCGAGGGGAAGCTGCTGGTTTATCTCTGAGATAACTCCCTTTTCCCATCCCGGTTCAAGAGGCGATAGATCAACCCTCATTGGGTGGGGTGTG
This sequence comes from Sakesphorus luctuosus, assembly GCA_013396695.1. Taxonomy (NCBI): domain Eukaryota; kingdom Metazoa; phylum Chordata; class Aves; order Passeriformes; family Thamnophilidae; genus Sakesphorus; species Sakesphorus luctuosus. Next base: position 2,390,939 of record VWZD01002026.1, on the reverse strand, counting down.
AATTAAGCCCTTATATGTCTGCAACTTTGAAACAGTTTTTCCGTTCATAATGGCTGTTAATTATGGAAGTCATCAAGAAAAGTCACCAGAGAGTTCGGGCCTCATTGCTGGCTTCCTTTCACAGCTCTGAATAACTTCCCCACAGGAAGGGTGGACTCGTATCATGTGAGGTTCACAGCTGACAGCTCTTCCAGTAAAGCATCCAAAATGTAGCCCACAAGAGTGAAAAGTAAAGGAAAAACTGCCTTTTGATTTCATCTAAATGAAGAAAAATGTCGGTCACTCAGTCAGCCTCTCAGATCACGGCAGTCTTTTTCTTCACTGCAGGCTTAACCTGGGGCAAAGTAAATCTGTTTCTGAAAGCTGAAGAAGATGGGAGAGAATTTCCTGTAACCTGCCCCAGTCCAATGCCGGGTTATCTAAATTAACTATGTGAGAATAAGATGTGGTATTCATTGTTTTGCTCTGGACTGAAACTTTTACCCTCCGTCAGCCATGCAAACGCCGCAGCGGTGTGTGAGAGGCAGGAAGTGAAACAGGCTGGTGAGGTTGTTTGTGTTTCCCTGCTCAGCACCACTGAAGTGCAGAGCATGAGGAGCTTATTAATGCTTCATCCAAAACCTGAGCTTGGTCAGAAGATTGCAGCAGTGGGAGCAGCATGAGTGAAAAAACCATCCTGCCAAACCCACAGGTAACTGGGAGCAGAGCACTGCCCTAGTTTTCAAGCTAGCAGACAGTTTCGGCAACTTAAAATCCAAAGAATTGCAGGCTGCTACGTTAGCAGAGCTGTTCAAAGCCTGCCTCACGTTTGTTTCCGCAACTTTCATTATAGTAAAATTTCTGACTGTAGCAGCTTTGTCCAACTAGCAATTGTACAGCTTACAATAGGGGACAAAGTCCCCATAGAGTTTTTTGCCTGATGTAAACAAGGCAAATGAGCTACCGTCCATATGTAATCCCTTTCTAATCAGTGTGCTGCAAACCAAAAAGGAATCAAATAATCCAGACAATTAAGTGCTTTGCTCCAGAATGATCAGAGTCAAGATACCTCAGTGCTCAGGTATTTATATTAGATCACAGTTACATTAGCAAAAGGAATAACTCTAAGACTCAGTTAAAATGCTGAGTGCAGTACGGTATTTTTCCAGCCAGAGCAATGGGGCAACATGCCAGAGGGAAGATGGAGCCCTTATCATCTCGACTAAAAATGACCCAGAAATGCTGTTTGAAAATCCAGAGTTACTTGGGGATGTGTTTTAGGCAGAAATGAGTAGGGCCAGCTGCTCCTTTCCCCAGTAAAATCAGCTCTGTTACAGCAGAGAACACCAGGATCATTTAGGAGGGTTTGAAGTTAAACATAAAGCAATACTGCAGTAACTGTCAGCAATCAGAAGGGACCTCCTCCCTCACAGACATGGGTAAAAGGGCCCTGCAGCAGCTCATTGGTCTGTGTCATGAAGCTGGAGGAGAGAGAGGCACTGCCAGCACCTCCTATGGCACGAGCTGCCTTGGTTCTGTTTATGGAGCTATGGAGATTTCTGCAGGGGGAGAGCCTTGCTTACGACATGCTGTGGACAGATGGGTTTCTTTTCAGATGGTGGCTGAAGACAGTCACTTACATGCCTGATAAAGTTAGAGAAGTACCGAGTATTGTTACAGAGGTAGATGGTTTTTGGTATTTTTTCTGGGGTTAGAAACAGGAGATGTTAGGTAATAGCATTGGAAGCTCAGCAAGTCTCTTTGGTTCCTTCCAGCCTCCTTGGAGGTACCACTGCCAATCTTTCACTTTGCCATGGGGTAATAGCTGGTGGACATCTTTTTGCTCCCAGTGATTTTCTCCCCCATTTGATGCCCCTCTAAGCACCAGCTCCCAAAGTCCATATTTTCTTCCCCCACAGTTGCTCTCAGTGGATGACCAGCACACGAACTGACTCCAGTTCTTCCATCACCTCTCAATATCTTGCAATGATGAGCAGCTGCCAAGATATGCAGTTACTGAGATGCCTTAACTGTTGCAAAAGAATCCCACTCTCCTGTCCAAGATCTGTCTCTATGTCTCAGTTAATTTCCAGGCTAATCTAAATCTTTCTTCACCTAGCTGGATCTTCAGCCTTAGCTATTATCAGGCATTGCAAAAACAGTGACAGTAAATTCCTGAAGTCCCCACAAATAACAGTGAATGTGTACATGAATACAACTTGTCTAGTACGTTTTACAATATGAATGTATATGTAGCACTGTCTGGGGTTTTTCTTTGTTTCTTTACGTCTTGTGGTATGGTTGTAGCTGAAAATGTTAGATGATGTCAGCATCAGAAAGTGAAACTTATGCTTGGCATTTTTTATTGTAGTCTGCTAATAACAGGGTGGTGGGTTTGATTTTTTTTTCAGAGAGTCCTTTCCAATGATTTTGGTGGCAAACAAAGTTGATCTAATGCATTTACGGAAAATTACAAGAGAACAGGGAAGAGAAATGGCAACAAAACATAACGTAAGTTTGTGGGATTATTTAATGGGTTATTGTAAGCCCTATTACAGGCATTCAGAATTGAAATCTGTGTTCATTTGGAGCTGAATTAAAGCTTACAATTAAACATTTGCAACTGCAGTTTTGACTACTGCAAAGCAGCAGCTATGCAGTTTCCTTTCAGTAGGGACAGTTCATCACTGAAACTAGAACCTCTGCTGTGCACCAGGGCTGTAGCAAAGCTGTGGCCATCATGAAGCCACATGTACAAGTTGTCTGCAAGCAGCGAGAAACATGAAATGTTCAGAATGAGGGAAGAAAGTGCAATCCCTGGAGTGAAAGGGCAGAGTCAGGCATTATGAGGTATACCCAGGTGTCTGTAGGAAGTGAGCTTGTTAAAGATAATGAAGTTACAGCGGTTGTTAAGCCTGTATAAATCTGTCCCACCATCTTAGCTCTGCATTATTCATGCTGTTAGTTTAGCATGAGAAATTGGTCTTAGATGGGTGTAGATCACATGCTGCTCCACTAATCATCTCTAAATGCCAGCAGCTCTGAACACCCAGAGGGAGACAAAATTCCCTTAGGAGCAACCAAATGGAAAGGTTAAAGGCAAACAAGCCTGAGACCTCATGGCAGCTTGCTGTGCCTAAACGGCAAGCTGTGTGGTGTTTCTGAACAAGCCACAAGGGCAGTTTCTTGGGGTAGGTTCACTCCTTCCCCCTCCCCAAGGAAGCTGGGTTCTGTAGGAGCCAGGACACCTAAACTGCAACACAGCATGTTGCATCCATCTGCATGTGCACACTTTGGAGAAGGCCAGGCATGAAAATACCTTATCAGTCGCAGTTTTATAAATCTGCCAGTGTGCTGGACAAGCACTCTAGGAGGCCCCATCTGGCTGTCAGACTTTGAAGGCGAAGATCATTTTACACTGGAGGGGAATTGTAGTCATGAAATATTCATGCAGTAGTCCTAATAAAATGTGGCAAGCAAGAATTTTTGGCAAGTGTTGGTCTTTCAACAACCTTCGGCTATTTTCATGTCTGTGAGCACAGCTAGGGGGGAGAGAACATCTGACGACATGAAGTCTCTGATTATTGTTCCCCAAACCCAGAGCTCCAATAGCAGCTAGTTTGCCTGGTGCTTGTTCCAGACATTTTGTAAGCACTCCCTGACCTTGCTGCAAGCATGAAGGTGTTGATAGCAGTGCCATGGAAACATTTTGTTTACCTATATTTCCCTGGTCTCTTAGGGACCCAATTTCTCCAGCCTTTAGGCCTTTCATTTCGAAACTGGTTTGCCACCAACATATAGGCTGTTACTAATCTCTTTCGTGATACTCTCCTCCAGATTCCCTACATAGAAACTAGTGCCAAGGACCCACCTCTGAATGTTGACAAGGCCTTCCAATATCTTGTGAGAGTAATAAGGTAAGCTGCAAAGTCTTCACTTACTTACTACCCATGGATGGGATGTGCAGGAGTCCTGGCCCAGAGAGCTTTTGGAGTGCAGGGGCCAGGTTTGCTTGCAGTGGGAGATTTCTGGGCTTTTTAACTTTCTTGTCCTGTATCTGCACATGGATGTTTCTAGTACTTAGTTATCCTTGCAGGGACATCAGTGTCAGGCACATGAAGAACTAGCTGTGGCCATAATAAAAATATATTATTCAATGAACAGTGCAAAGCCTACTATAATGGTGAGCTTTAAAAGACTGGTGTTGAAAGCTCTGGACCAGTAATTTGGGTTTTTATAGCTTTGTCCTCTCAGGATCTCATGTCGCCAGAGGTTAAAAAGAATTGGCAAAAAAATCTACAAAATTCTAATGTTATAGGTGACTTCTAACATTTTCTGCTCACTAAATGGAAAAAATTAAGCCACTTTGTATGAGAAACAGCATGACCTAATGGCTAAGCCACAGGTTTCCTCCTCAGGCTGCAGAGGTTTGTTCCCAGTTTTGGCATGAGCTGCCTTTGCTCGTTTTGGCAAACGCCTGCTCTCCAGGCAAACCCCTGCTCCGGCTGCCAGGGGGGAGGGACTGCTTTCCAAAATCCCAACTCCCTGGATTTTCCCTGCAGGAAAAGAGCTGCACACACATCTCAGCATCTCAGCTGATAACCTCAGTTCTCTTTGAGATTTGTTTTTCTGGCACCAGTTGTCTGCCAGATTTTCTGGGCCCTCATTTTTCATGTTTTGGGAGGGTGCTCAGCTGAAATCACTCCTCCCCACCATGCAGTCAAAGCGCCTTGCTTGGCAATTAAACCACAAGGCATTTATTCACAGCATATCTGTACTTGTGAATATCCTAGCACAGCCTCGAGTCAGCCTCCATCAAAAGCAGATGGTACTGCCCACTCTTCCCACATGTCTCAAAAGCAGGGGGCAGAAAGTCTTTGGAGAATTGAGTTGGAAATGTCCCAAACTCTTTCCCAACTGTTCTGTAACTCAGCATTAACTGGCTAGATATTACTTTTGTGTTGCAGTGAGCTCTTACCATCATCTATTCTGCTCTGCAGGAAAGAAAAACATAGCCAAAATAAGATGGGAAGGCTCTATTGCTTTCTCTCCCTAACACAACTCCAGACAGGCTGAAAAGAGCATTGTAATGAGGCATCACTAAATTCAAACCCTCAAAAATAGGTGGTATACATCAGTTTTCTGAGTAGCCACTTAAAGTCATTACTAGCCAGGTAAAGTCCCCTGTGACATCAAGGGCACCAGAGATGTTCACAAGAGCTGGAACTCAGGTTAAATCAGAGAACAGGGAGGTGCTGCGTGATGTGGCTGATCACTGGCCACAAAACAGCTTTACTTGGTCTTTGGACATTACAAACTGTAGTCATAGGATAGCATCACCTATCAAATATTGCTGTTCTGTTTTTTTAAATGAGCTTTTCCAAATAAAATGTAAATTTCAGTACCCTGGTAGCTGTGTCATTCCTGGAGTGCTTTGCAAATGAAAGGTCTCCTCGGAGCCCCTCTGAGTTCTCAGGATGAGGATGCTCATTCAGGGCTGTTACTGTTTGTGCTCCTTGCCCTTAGCTGGTTCCCAGTTTAGTTAGCTTCATGCAAGAAACTGTTGTCTGGAAGTAATCCAGAAAGGAATAGGGTGATCGAGTCCACCTGATAGATCTTTTCAATTTCCTGATGCCCCTTTTATGTGCAGCAGGGCATACACAGGGACTGTCACAGGAGAAGCCTTGACTGGGCATGGGATGTGGTTTTCTGGATCTCTGAAACAGATCCAGAAGAGTGTGAACAGCTTATGGCCACTTAGTGTTAATCCACACTCACTTTGAAGTACTTTTTTAGTGTCATCTTTCTAGTTTTGAGCTTTAAAGTTTTATACTTTTCATGCCTCCAGCTTTCATATTCACTGAAAAAAATCTTATTAGCCAAAGCTGATTTTTTTCAGGTGATTGCAAGAATTTGGAAGCTTGAGACTGTAAGATAGACACCAGCTAAAGCCACAGTGATTTGTGCCCCAGCTATGTCTCATCCTGGTCTGGATAACTTAGTATGAACACTTGGCTTAATGCCTGCCATATTACATCACAAACAGGCTGGTTTTGAAGTGTTCAGACTCTCAGATTTGAATCTACGGAAGCTGCCAGTTGTTTGTATGTTTTATCTTGCAATAAAATCTATGTGTAGAGGCTGCCTATCGGGTTTTTGAGCTACAAACAAATCTGTTGAATTTGCACGGCTGGGCTGGCTGAGTGGCTGCTGCACTCAGGGGCAGTTGCATTTGGGCAATGCCGTGCCATCATGCAGGAGGGCTCTCAGCTGCATATTTATGATGGCTGAGATTTCAGACAGCCAAGGTCTTCTTTCTGGGGTTGGCTCATTCTCCATGCTGAGGTGCTCTTCACAACTTCCAGGGGAGGCCAGAGCATCCCTGTTTCCCAGAGCAGGGGAGGAAGCAGCAGTTCACTCAGGGCAACTGGGGGGTTATTGCCCTGGCACGATACTACATCACTGTCACCAGCCTTAATTTTTCCTCATGGCATCTTTCCTCATTCCTGAAGAATGCAGGCTATTGTCAGCTGTGTGGCCTGAAAAAGTGGAAGGGGTATATGGAGATAAATACAGAAGTATCCATATGCACACCAAGGTGCTGTTCTGCAGGCTACCCAGGGCTCTGGGTGCTGATGTCCAACTCTTACATCTCACCTACTTATTTGCCTCTCTTGTCACCCAAAACAGGCAACAGATCCCAGAGAAAAGCCAGAAGAAGAAGAAAAAGACCAAATGGCGAGGGGACAGAGCCACGGGTTCCCACAAACTCCAGTGTGTAATTTTGTGATGGGACACCCTGGGAGTGCCTTGGACGCCTCCCTCCTCCCACCTTGACCCACCGCCAGCCCAGGCGAGGAGCAGCAGCGCGGTGCCTGCATGGCCCTGTCGCCCCGTCGGGGTCCCTGCAGAAACTCAGACTCAGAGGAAGCAGCTCAGAGGGTCCAGACCCCCCAGAGGGGGCTGCACATCAGGGCCAACGTGGGAGCTGCACGAATGGGAGGTGGAAGGGATCAGCAGGACCTCAACTCTCAAACATCCCCAGCGCCTTCCAGAGGCCTACATGATGTTTANTAAAAAGATGAAAAAAAAAAAAAGGATGAAGTCAAAAAAGAAAAAAAAGTGTTGGTTTTATCTGCAAAACATTTCTCCTTGTGACCCATTTCTGAACAGCCATGAATAGCCCCCCTGTTTGGTACAGTCGTCTGTGTATGTGTGGGGGAAGGGAGAAAGGAAAGAGCCTTTCTTTCTCTAATTTTTTTTCCCCTCTTCTTCTTTTTCGTTGTTTGCTCAATGAGTGTTGGGTTGCAAAGAAACAACGGCCAGGGTTAGATTTTTTGCACTGAACTCTGTCTTGGGCGGCACTGCCAAAACACAACTTCATATGAAAGTGCATAGATTTGGAGGAAGAAAATTAATTCCAGCTGCTCTGGGTGCTCCAGACATTGTGTCAGACTCTGGAGGGCCGCCAGCTCACAGACCATAAACTCCAGCTTAGGAAAGGAGGTTTGGGCTCGGATTATATTTTTTTTCTCTTACCCTTTGTCAAGAGGTTTTGTTTCTGTTTTGTAACTTGGGACATGTTGAACTTAAGGTGTTTTTGTTAACCTGGAAGTATTTAAATTAAAGTAATTTACAAATGGAAGGATATGTCATCTTTAAGGTGGGGGGGGAGAAGAAGGGAGAGAGGAAGTAAAACCTGAACTGAATTTGTTATCTGGATGTTGAATTTCTCCCTCATAAATGCATGTAAACTAGTGCAATCTAAATCCCTCTTTATTATTCCTTAACCTTGCCCTGCAAAGCCACTCTTGGGTAGATGAATTGTTTTGCTTTTCCCAGGCTCGTCTTGCACATACAGGAAAAAAAAATCTGTTTATGGGCTTTGGCTCAACATTTCTTCTTCCTCCTTCACTGAGAGTTGGTGACTTGAAGGAAGAGGTGTTTTGAAAATGATTCACATGGGACGTGTCTCTTCATAAGCTTACTATATCTAAAAGGTCTCCCTGAAAACGGCGGAGGCTGAACACTCCTTATGAAAAGACAAGGCAAAAAACCTGTAGCCATTCAAACTGCCATCTGTGGCACCAGGAATATGGCTGTGCACACCCTGGAGAGGCCACGTGTTCTTTCACACCTTTCCTGGCACAAAGAATTTGCAGTGGCAAATTTGTCTTTAATTTAATGGAATGTCATCTGCTGGATTGAAGCCATCGGCTGCATTCACATGGTCACCAAGCCTCTTTAAAAGTAGCAACTTGCTTTTCATCAGCTTGAATCCTATTCAAATACGCTTTGTGGGCATGACTTAAAATATTGGCAGAGTATGAATGCCTGAGATTTATGTGTCTGAGCACAGAAAATCCTGCTATAGGATATTGAAGATCCATTCAAGATGGTCGATCATCACAGACTTAGTTGTTCATGCTTGTCTGTTTGCCACCAGATTTCATATCTTGACCCTTTGCCAGGCCACTTTTTAAAATGTGAGTTGGCTGCTGATTGTTTTTCAGGTGAATGAGGCTAATGGACACTTTTCCTAATTTGTCCAGTCTTGATCACAGCCAGAAGATGGCAAATGCCTGCAGCTGGCTTAGCAAGCCGCTTACTGTGATGCTGGCTCCACTGCCCCTGTCCCACTTTGTGTGATGACAGATGCTGGGGGTGAATTAAGGAAAGGGATATTGGAAAGAAGTGTCTCTTGTAGACTCTTAGGTTGGATGTGGACCATACTAAAGCTGCAACATGCTGTGTCAGTGGAGATGCAGCCCCCAACAATCGCAGTATTTTTCCCAGTGTTGGCTGAACTGTGGTGACCAAAACCACCCAGTTCAAATTCTGGTCCTTGAGACTTGCCACTGTCTTCTGGAGGAAGACCTCCCTTTATGCAACTCATTTGTTCTGCCTTAAAAACCTTTAGTAAATCAGAAAGCACCAGATCTTTGCAAGCAACGTATTTTGCCATAATCCTTGTAACCACTTTCCTGCCGGAATTCCTGTCTAGCCTGACTACTGGCTTAATAGTCTTAATTATGCACAACTAATGCTATGGAATCCCACACACAAGAAGATGGTGGCATTTTCAGGGATCTCTTTTAATAGCCCCTAGAGCCCTTCCACTTAAAAATTACTTGATTTCTGCTGAAACCCCTCATTATTTTTATCTAAACCCTTGGGGATACTTGCCTGAAAACAGCATGTGTGTCTCTTGAGTCGCATCTGCTGCGTACTCAGCACTGCATGTGAGAAATTATCTGCTTTTTCTGAAGCTTCTTAATTGTTTCTTCAGTTTCTTCAGCAACTAACAGATATTGCAGAATAACAGAGCAGAGGAGGAGGGGAGAGGAGCAGATTAACAGCTGAATGTGGAATAGTGGCAAATGGGGAAAGCATGCCCATTTTCTTCTATGTTCATCAGCTTGTTTATAGCAGGGAGTATTTTCCAACAGGAATTACATCTCTAACAATCCTAGGGCACTGAAAATAGCAAGGTATACAAAGCCTTCTGCCACTTAACTCACCCTTTCATGTTCAGGGCTGTTAGGAATCCAGGAACATCTTCCCTGGTAGGCACACAGCATCTTGAGACCTGGGTGGTGACGCACTGATTGGTGGCATTTACGCTACAGAGCACTAACTGTGCTGCTGGGAGGCTTGTATTTTTCTATGAGCATCCAGTGGATGGGAACATTTTTGCTGTGGTCAGAGACAGTCTGGAGAAGGATCCTGTTAGGATGTGTGGTTCACTTTCAAAGACCTGAGGATCCAAGCAACCTAACATCATCCTCAGCCCCTGGCTGAATCTGCATTCCCTTGTCTCAGAGCAGTCTGGTTCCTCTTACGTTAAACAGGAATTGACAAGGTGGAGCTGCCCATAGCCTTACTTTGTTTTCAGTATACACTTTCAAACAAAATTAAAAGAGAGGCATTTAATAACCTAACCTCCTTTTTCCACTTTAGTCACTGAACAATATTTGTAGAACAACAAAAAAAAAATCACTAAGCTATGTAAGTTTTGGCTTTGCAAGGGTGCCATCACCTCCCCAGCCTGGGTTCACAACACAGCTGTATCACTGTCTTCAGGTAAATCACATTGCTGTTTCCTCCCTCAGGTCCTTCTGCTTATAAAGCAGCCTCTGGCTTGTTTTCTTACCAGCTTTTGAGGTGCATGATGTTGTACAAGCAAAGTCATCTTGTCTTGTCTACCTCTGCCTCTCATTTAAGGAAAAGAAGGGTGGAAGGGAAGAGAAGGAAAACTACCCAGTTAAAATAAATACATTTTCCTTTGACATGCACAGAGCTGAATTGTTCCTCTGCCTGCCAACTCTAAATGACAGAGAAGCCTGAAAAAACAAACAACAATCCCACACACACCTGAGCAAGCCTGCAGATAGTGGCCACCTACAAACCTGCTTTTTTGGCTGTCTCAGCCCAGGCCAGTGCAAAGCTGCTCAGTGATATCCTGAGTATGTCTGAGTAAATCATGTTCAGATGGTGGAGCTCAGCAAAACCACTAGAGATGGTGAACCAGAGAGGCAAGAGTTTAAGGATGGGCTGAAACTGCTTGGTTGGAATCAGATGTTTCAGTTTAACAAGAGGCCATTGCCGTATGTTGCTCAGTTCCTTAATCTGTCATAATTAATTTTGTCTGGCTCTCTTAACATACAGCTGTACTAGAATTTGCAGATTAGGACATGCTGAGGGGTTTAAACATACATGGTGTGTCTCATCTCAAGAGGAAATGAGCATTTTTAGGCACAGAGAGGACAGAACTGTAATGCTAGTTCAGACTTTTTCTTTTGATTTGTTACCATCTCCACGCCAAAATGGACTGCCCAGAGCCTTGTCCATCTCCAGTGATTTCAAGGGATGGTCCCAAAGGCTGATGAAGTGCTTGGTAAGGACGCTATCCCCTCAAAGGTCTGCAAAGAGTAGAATATAGTGAGGAATACAGAAGATAAGAGAGTTTTAAGAGACTCAACTTGTGGTCCACTCCAGATGTCAAGGTTCAGATATATATTTACTAATGAGGGAGAGAGAGGGCTTCAGAGAAGTTTGGCATTGGTGAAATATCCAAGCCCCTCTGACAACCTGTGTACCTTGGAATGGACAGAAGAACTCTGTGTCTACAAATCTGCCTTCTGTGAACTGGGGTTCAGTGGCCAGTCTACTCCGTCTACTGTAGGATGGGCAGAAAGGAGGAGCTTTAGTGAAGGTATTAAGGATTGCATAAGAGCTGCACAGCAAACATTACAGTAAAAAGGAGAGGAAGGATGCTGCAGCATGGGGAGTGTTGCCATTCTTGGTCACAGCTCCCTGTGTTGGGAGGTCTGCTGGGGACAATCACACAGGCTAAACTCTATATGTGTTTAATGCCATCTGAGAGTATCCAGGGCATTCGCCTGGGAGTTTCAGCTGTAACACAAGACCTATGGAAGGTCACTTCCCTCCTGGAGCAGCAGCCATCAGCCAGGCCAGATTCACCTGAGCATCTGACACAGCCCCACACATGTCCCTTCAGGCCACTCGTGGGTGCTTTGAGAGCCCTTTCCTACTTCACAGCAGCTCTCAGAGAAAAGTCTATGGGTATTTCAGGTGTCTGTGGATATCCTAGTTCTTCTGCAAAGTGATGTCACTTGTGTTTTAGGGACTCACCGATGCATCAAGAAGTCTGAAGTAGAAGTCACCAATTTTGCAAACTGTATTAATTGCATTTTGCAGCCTACGTGATCTTGTGAGTATCACTTGCACAATTAGTCTGTAAATAATTCAATATTTGGCTATCGGGGATTCCATCAGTATTATGCAGGCTTTTTGCTTCCTTTTCTTTTACATGCAAAGGGAATAAATATTTCATAGATGATCTCACAGGCAGTTTCTGGGATGCCATGGGACTTGCTTGCAGAATAGAGCAGGGAAATAGATGACTCTCCAGGATGGCGAGACACAAGGAGTTGCAGCACGGAGGTAAGCTCTGATTTGAGGAGGTTTCCAACCATTGTGGCAAATCACTGGTGCTTCCCTCCAGCTCCAAGAAGTCACACATAAGTGGCCAGCAGGTCAGACAGATCAAAATTCCCCAAGGCAGGAGAAATGTGCAGGTACTGTGTCACCGCTGTGCCAAAGGCGGGGGCCCAGGGAAGGAAGGCTCACACTCAGTACATGAGACCTGCCAGCTCTGTGAGTGCGGGGATTAGTGCTAACAACAGTGATGGGATGTTCAGCAGTGCTGCATGTGGACTAGAGACAGGCAAAATCCCCTAATCCTGGCAGTTCTGAGACAGCTTTTCTATTTCTTTTGAACTGAGGGCTCCTTTTGCCAAATCCTGGGGGACTGACAAGATCATGCCAAGCCAAACAGCAGTCTGACTTGCCACAAGCATTACTACTTCTCTGGTTTCCCACCTCCTCCCAGGTCTCTCTCCTGCAGAACAGGACATGTACAACATTGTCTGGGAGCTCAGACTGGGCATGTGGTCAGATGCAGCAGCCAAAGAGGGGGAACTCGGGCAAAATCCTGGATTTGGTCAATAAGAGAGCAGGAGCAAGAGGAGGAAGAAGGGGCTTTGTGAATTGGGACTCTGTTCTGTAAAGCCAAATCCTCTGCAAATCTGGGCAGGAGACATTGTACAGCCGTGATTAAGACAATCTCTGCTGAGAAGTCACCCCAGCTTAACAAATCACAAGCTGGTCCTTGGATTGCCACACACAGAGGTGGTTATCATGTGGCTCCTGTGACAGTGGCTCCACTCAACTACAGTGGTCAAGCCTAACTTGGCCAGACCCAGACAGACATCTGGAATGCCTCTCCACAACTCAATAGCCCACATCCCCTTAAAGCAGGATCCCTGGCGCTGGGAGCCCACCTAAAGGCATAGGCACATGCTTATGAGGCAGGGAGTTCTTTTCTGCAAGCTCCATAACAGGAGCTGTGTTTCAAACAACAGTCCCCAGAATGTCAGCCCACAGAAAGCAGGAAATTTGAAGTTAAGGCTGATGGTCTGGGCTTTGCTCACACAGTTGCTGAGGTTGAACAAAGCACAATGATGTGAGCTTGGGACAGGGTGCTGCTCACCCTCCCCTGGGAGCTTCCTACCTTATCTTGCCCTCATCCCAGTCCTAAACCCTTCACTAGAGCTTAAGCTCTTGTCTGGGGTAGAGTTTCTCACATAGCTGGTCAGTTTCATTCCCACATTTTTTTGCTTGGCTTAGTGAAGTGTCTGAATCCTCCAGCACCCTTTTGGCCAGCAGGGCTGGCATGGTCATGGGGGGTGTCTGGGCAGCCTTTGACAGAAGTTGCTTCATGGGGAAAAGGAGGTGCAGCAGCAAATGGGGAAAGAAAAGCAATCACACCACCAGCATAAAAAACTTAAAGGCAGAGGTGGCACTCTGGTAGGGTTTGGTTGGTTTTACTTTAGCACATGACATTTGTTCTGGGGAAATTCACTTGACAGCTGCTATGATTTTTCATCTCAGGATCTTAAAGCATTCGTGAAACAATCCAACCACTTGCAATCAGGACACTCAGAGATGGAAAATCTCGTTCCATAGGCTCTAGAAGCAGGAATGCAGACACTTGAAATGTGGAGAAAGAGCTGGAGCTGGTGAGATGCCCAAACACTAAGCACTGCTGGGACTTGTGATCAATTTGCTTCAAGCTGTGAAACTGTAATTAGCACAGACTTAGCTGAAGATAAATAGTAAGTGCAAAAAGAAGAGGTCTGAGGCCAGCTATCTCTAGAGGTTCAGTCCCTGATAAAAACTGTAAATACCTACTAGATGTAGGCTGCTTCCAGTAGTGGCATTTTCTCAGTATTTTCAAATTAATTTTTTCCCTATACAATCTATCTTCTTCCTAATTTAGGTTTCAGCTTATCACATCATAGAGATAAACAGAAAAAGGAAAAGGTCACAAGTTCTACCTTAATTATGGAAAAAAAAATTACTCTTTGTAAAATGCCTTTGGACTTTCTCACACAACTGCCTTTGGCTTTTTTACGGAACAAAGGCTTGAATCCTCCTTGTCCCATGAGGCCCTCAGAACCAGGGACTGGATCAGGGATGGGCTGCCTGAGGAAAACAAACCTGTGAGCACCACATGGAAGCCGTGTGAGCCCACAGCTAAGTTGCTTTTTTAAGTTCCCAAGGGGCAGAAGCTGATGCTTATTTTTAACATGACAAGTCCTTTGGCAATGTTGTTCTAAGGCAACAACAAAGAAACAATACTGTCTAATGCCATTGTGGCTGTTCCTCTCAGCATCCAGAGGACTTTCAGACCTGGCCACATAAATAACAGCACTGATGCCTGCACGGAATAGACTACTGCTTCTTGAGGCAGGAGTTAGCACCGGCCTGACCGATGCTACAAGGAGGAAAGCTGCCTATATGTTTCTTATGTTTTATTGCAAACTAATGCCAAACTGCAGGCTTATTCAGCCCTAGTAATAGTCTCAGTAGAATTTCCTCTTACTGTGACCAGTATGGGACTTGTAGCATTGAAAAATCACTGGGGAGCCAGTCTGACTACAGCACAGCTCCTTGATGCTGCCCAGCTGCCTCTTCTCTGCAACAGACTTTTACCACAGGTTCTGTAAAGGTGGGACAGAGCTGGTGCTGCTCTCTGGAGAGAGGTAGGTATCTTGAATGTGATGGTGTGGGCTTGGGTTTGTGTCTGCTGCAAGGCTATATCTTTAAGGGGGCTTTAGTATCCCTTCGGGGCAATTTGGCTATTTCCAAGAAATTAATTATCTGCATCGACCAGCTGAGGGCAGGAACAATTTGTCTATGTTTTCAGGTGGTGCCAGAATTAGCTGTTTAATATATAGATTAGACCTCAGGAGAGCATCTGTGATGAGAGAGAGCCTTACCTGCCATGTGAACTGGTCTTGTCCCAGCAGTTTCCTTCAGTCCCACCTGCTTCTTGCAACAATGTCCAGCAGGAAGCCCAGACAGGGTGGCATGGTGTCCTTTGGACACAGCCTGCTGTACAGCATCTGGCATGACCAGGGAGGTCAGTACACCTCCAGGAGCCCTTCATGTGCTTGCAGGGTAGGTGCTGGCAGCAGGACCGCCAGCACAACTGGCAATGCATTGGGGTTTTCAGTACGGCCATACTATGCTTTTTTAGATCTCTTCTGTCCCACTCTCTTGCCTGTTGGTGCAGAAAATAACCAAAAGAACAACTAAACAGCAGAAAAATATTCTCTAACATCCTAGTTTTTGTGTCCCTCCTCACTGAGGGCTGGGAGTAAAACTGTTCCCAGAAACAATGGTTAAAAAATCCTGAAGCAGGAGAGTGTAAAAGGGAAATCACACTCTGCAGTTGTGCTAGTGGCGGATGTTTTTTATTACTGTTACTGGCTATTCAAACACTTACCCAAAAAAAAAAAAGAAAGAAAGAAAGAAAAGAAGAAGTAGAGACAGCAGCTTCAAATCAAACAGAAGATTTCAAGCAATTCACAGACTTTTTCTAAATATATTATTCTTCCAAAGACTCTTTAGCCTGATAGATAGACTTAAATAATCATGACCTAGTACTTACTGAATAACTTAAATCTTTTGAAAGTTCACATTTATACTTCAGATCACTGTAAAACAAAAGGCAGAGAGAAATCCCATTTGGATGTGAATATTTAATACGGTTGTTTGGAAAGCTGCTGTACTGACATTAATTTGGGCAGATAATCAAATAAGTATTAAAACAAACAATTATTCAGAAATAAAATTAGAACAGGAAAAGATTCTAAGTTAAGCCATAAGAAAATGGTTTATAAAGACCATTTGACAATGGCCTTTCAAACACAACTGCAATAAAACGCCAAGGCTGTTAATTTACATTCAGGATTATAGATCAGCAGTGGTACCAGTAATACCTGGTATGCAAATACAGGATGGATGTTGGGTTTCTTCCTTAAAGATCCACCTTAGAGCCTGTAAATGTTAACTGGAGCCTTTCTGTTATGTCAAACAGGCTTTGGATCAGGCTCCGTCACCTTCTGATGAGGGAGTCCCACAATTCCTTTATTTGGCAGCTTTCAGGAGAAGCAGAAGTGAAACATATTGCAAAAGCCAAGATCCAACAGAAGTCCTGTTCAATTACATCTTAACATTAAACTGTAGCTAATGTGCTTTTACCAGATGTCGTGATGAAATACTATTACTAGCCAGTGCATTGCATTAATTAAAGTGAAATTTCATAATGAATTCTTTTTTCAAGACAGCAGGGATGAATTGATGACCTACATAACCTCCATTCCCTCTGAAACAGCTTTCCAAACTAATGAAATGAATCCCCCTGGTTGTGTCAGGAGAGTGGAGGGAGCTGTGCTTTGCAGCCCCACTACACGCTGCGACACGGAAAAATCTGGGCACTTTCTGCAGAGATTATGGTTTGCCTTTCATTGTGCCCAGCAACAAGAGGGAACTTTCAGAGGCAGGCAGACTCTCCATTAAGGCACCTTGCATAACGGGAGGCTTTTGAAAGCTCCATTAAAATTCTTGGACGGTGCCCTCACAGAGAAGCCAGGGGATAAGCTGGCTGACCCTCTACCTTATAAACCAGCCCAAATGCACAGACAGTTAAACGCACATTTGTTTGAGCATAAGAGGCTTAGGGCATGTCATTAAAATATAATCCACAACGGACAACAAACATACACACAGCTGGCAGGCTCAGACCCGTTTTTGCCAGCGTGTTAGAGGGAAGCAGGAGGATCAGCGTTACACAGCCTGTGTATGTGTGAGCTGGTGGGAGGAGGGGAGACCTCTGTTCCAGGGCATATGTTTTTAAAAGAGAAAATATGCCTGTGAATTCTGGTTGTGTCTGTGTTAGTACATTTTGATCTGTGGTGGTTTGAGATTAAAAGCGATTTATGATGTTGCTAAGTCTCAGCAGTCTACATTTCACTAAGCCATTGCAGTGCAATCAAAACAGTGCCTGTACCAATGCTGGATTGTGCCAGCAAGTCCTAATTGCCTGAAAGATAATGGTGTCATTAAAGTCTCTTGCCACTGTGAGCCTTGTGCTCCTCGACAAAAAAAGATGCTTTTATTGTTGGTTTCAAAGGAGCCCTCAGTCACTGCTAAAGCACATTGTCCATTCAGAGGTACTGGGAGGCTTTATTCTGTAGCTGCTTTATTTCTCTGTTTATCCCTTCATAAGCAGTGGGTAGGGGAGAGCAGTGGAGAGAAATGTAGAAAAAATGTCGACTTATTAAGCAAGACAGAATATAAATCAGATATGATTCAGTTAGACACTATGAGGAAAAGAAGCAGCTGAGACTTTGCACTGGTTTAGGCTTCTAGAAACAGAAATGGAGAAAGCATCTGTGTAAGGAGACACACTCCTCAAAAATGCCAACATCACCAATAATTTTCAAGTCAGTAATCATTTTGACGGAAAAGCTGTTACTGGCTTCTTTATTCATAAAAGAGGCACGTGGCCCTGCAATTACACTTTAATTCATAGCCATCCTTCTTACCAGACAATTTCAATTAAGAAATGACCTCTCCATAAAACATTCAATCCTGCTACATGATTCATTCCTGTCTTCAGTTGGTAACAACTTCCTGAAAAGCAGGTAAATCGATCACTTTTCTGTTTATGGGTGTGAGCTTTTTAAACAGAAGGGGTTTTTTTGATTATTTGCCCGCACTCTGAATCTTGCTAGTTCTTGCACTTTGAGAATCACTTTTCTGTTTGCTTTGCACAGTGCCCTACTCAGTCAAGAAGCCTTTTTTCACTGGGCTTAGCAATACAAGACAACATAGAAATGACAGTGACATGCAGAGGTAGCCTACTAACAAGTATTTTCTGTATTTGTGCCATACAAAACTGAACAGAGATGTATTTAATCTCTAGGACCCAGAACAAGTAGTATCTGCTGAGTATAGTAAAAGATTTGGTTTGCAGAGGGGCTATAGTCCACCTGACCTGCTACCCTTATAAAACCTTTGCAGTTAAATGTACACTCAGTTATGCTTAAGAGACTTATGGCAGGCCATTCCAACATAATCTGGAGTGCTCACCAAATGCACAGAAAGTATTTGGCATTTCTGATGCCAAAGTACCTTCAAGCAGAGAGGAGCCTCCGCAAATCAGCACTCAGATAACTCTCCTTTCATATTTTCCTTCTCCTTGTCTGCCTTCCAGTCTCTTAGCTGTTGCTTTTAATCCTCTAGCTGTTATCTTTCCATCTTCTATCCGTATTATCCACCATAGCAAGTATGGAAGCCTTTCTTCATTACATCACATTTCTGGGGTATTCTCTGTTGTAGTTTTTGCCACTGACTCTTCATTTGTTTAAGACTTACTGGCATTTAATGTTTTTTCTTTGCTGAAGCCTTTTAAATGTAGGACCTAAACTGCAGTCCTGCTGCTTAGGGCTGTGCCTGTAAGGTGGCACCAGAGCAGGGGCTTCTTCTGAACTAAGGAGGGGAGGGTCTCAGTCAGTTTGATGAGTAGAGGGACCTTACAGGTGGAGGGGAGGCAGTAATTAGGCAGAAGAACTTAAGACCACTTGCCTGAGATGCAAGTGGGGGAGAGAGATTGTTTAAACCCCAAAACCAAATTTGGAGGCTCCCCTGTTCATATCATGCAGCAGCCAAAGGGACTCTTTCATGACCACACCAGAAAGCCCAGGGCGGCAGCAGGCCCTGCCAGGAACTCAGTCTGAGGCCCAAACCCTGCAAAATGTGAGCTCAAATCTTAATCTAGTGTATTCAAAATAGACAGTGTTCTACTTGTTTTTATAAAGGAACAGAGCGCGAATGGCAGTAAATCCATGAGCCTTTTGGCTTGATCCCATCTCAGACACACAGGAGAAACCCCTTCCTGAAAGCCACAAGCATTCTGGGAAGAGTTAGCTCTTCCTATGTTTCTCTGACTGTATTTACTCTGCCATGTGCTGTCATCCTCCAGTCCTCCTTGAGTGTCACTTAAAGAAAAAAATCTGTAGTGAATTATAATGACAGTACATTGAAGATGGCTTACAGCAGAGAATGGCGCTTTATAGCAGCCGGCTGTGACAAATCTGGGTTGGGAAAGAACATTGTGTGTGTCCCAGAGATTATAGCTTTTAAAATAAAAACCTCATTCTCATTCCCTGGGGCTTTTTAATGAATTGCCACATACAACAATGCCTTAAATGAAGCATCAGTGATTATCCATCTGACGGCGGCTCACTCAGTGATTACAAAATAAAAGAACATGCAGCACCCTGAAAACCTTAAACCTACTTGAAGAGCTCTACTGATGCTAAGAATAGCCCCCATTTTAAAGGCAAAGAAGTAGAGGTCACCAAAGGAGCAAAAACTTTTAGAGAGGTGGGACGTCTACCACGGTTAATGTCAGTGGGACTTTACACCCATCTCTGAGCCACGTACCGGTTTCACCAAATACAGACTGAGAGCAGGAGGTGCCAGTCAGATCCCAGGATGATTCAGACACTCAAATGAAGGAAAATCATGTTTTACACTTCTGGCAAGAGCTAGAACAAGCCCAAGAGCAGCAGTCCTGCTGGTATGACACAGAGGGCAGTGGTTCTTGTTGAACCATGAGGATACAGTCCAGTAAGGGTTATAGATCAACTTGCACCTTGGCCCAAGGATGTTCTGTCCCATCCAGGTATCTGGTTAAACACATAAACACTAAGGCTTTTCCCTCCTGGACAGACATGCTGGTCACAGCATTTAACTCAATGTTTGGCTTAGGTGTGCAAGGCAAGAGTCCAAACTACCATGGCTCCCTCTGCAGTTGCTGGATGAAAGGGCTCCTCTCCCATGTAATAAAGGCTCTGCTGCAGATCATGCTGCAGGAAAGTCTACCTCTCCCCAATGAATGTACAAGGGCCTCTGGAGGCCACAGTCCAAAATTAGATATCTCCTTTAAATGCCTCAGCTTGTGTTGTGCAAATACACATCACAGTACCTCCATCTTCCCTGTGCATCTTGACCACTCTTCCAATGCCTGCACACTCACCCTACACCCTCTGGGGCTCTCCCAGACCTGTTACAGCCTGTATACACAACCCCAACAACTCCTTTGGGTCCAAAACTGTGCTTTAAAGCATCCCAAACCAGATTGCCCTGAATAGCCCCTGCACGTGTAGAAGGCTGATATATCCCAGTGCAGCAGGCTTGCTCTGCATGTGACACAGTGTCCCTCTGCATTTTCCCAGGATTTCCGGATGCCCAGCAGCCTGGCTGGCGTATATCCAGATGTCCACTAGCTCATTGCCCACACTGCTGTGGAGCTGGCAGGTCCTCATGCTTTCCCGATGTCCGCCCTGCATTCATCTTCTGTTGCTCCCAGGCTTGGCAGGGTAAATCTGGGTCAACATCTTTCCGTAGGATTTCTGTTCCCTTCCTGCCATGGCTGGCAGAAGGGGATGCACCAGGACATACTGAAGGGCCATTGATTAATGAGGAAGGACAAGGCAGGGAATGAGGATGTTTGGTTTAACTACATCGAAGCTGTGCATGAATTCACAGACCCACAGACAGACATTGCTAGCAAATGGCAGTAAAAATCAGAGACTGATGTACAAAAATCCCTTGTCTTCAAGAATTGCACAGATACATTTGAATCAGTGGAAAATTCCATGTTTCCTTTTTTACTGTCGTTAATAGCTACTCAGGTTTAAGCCATTATTCCTAATATATGTAACAAAGTTGGACCAGTGCAACTCTGACTTGGGAAACCCACAGGAGACCAAAGTCTCAGCCCTATTTCAGTAAATGTGAAGGAGGATCAGTATAAATAAAAGTTCTTGTTAGTTCTCTCATGCTTTGCTCTTAGTAATTGGTTGATATTTTAGGGATGGAATAATCTGTGGAAGTTGCTTTCTGTAGTGTGTGCTGCTGCTATCCCTCTTTTTTTTTTTCTCTCAGAAAATCCTTTTGAAACTAGACACAGCTCCTGGAATCAACCCAGACGCTGCTTTTTAAGCCAGAAGCATTTGTATAAGCATCATCAATCATGCCACTGACTCTTATTGCTACTGTATATTCACTTTCTACCTGGTTTGAATCCCTAATTGGCCCTGCTGAGCAACTGAAAGCCCTGAAGAAAGAGGTGCAAGGGAGGTGGGGGAGAGTGTGACTTTCCAGCTGGGACTGGGAGGGTTTCTTGCAAATTACACTGATAAAGTCTGTTTCCTGGAGAAAATAGACAAGAAGCAGTTGGTAACAGGGTGAGTAAGAGCCGGATGCTATGGGGTATGATGTACGAAAGTATGTGCAACTGGCTCGATTATCATCAGAGCAGTTGGCCTGGCAGCTGCCTATATCATGAGTTTCAGACTCGTGTAGTGTAATGCAAGCACACGAGGAGTCATTTGGACAGGAACAGAGCAGATAATTCAAGACACAAGGCTGTTTTCTGATGTAAATACAGAAGAAGCTCTGAAAAACACAGGTGATTTTCTGTGCTGTCTACAGCAGGATTTCTCTTTCTCCGCTTAGGAAACCATTGATGTTCTCCTGTCCTCTAGCTCTCATTTATAGCAATCTCTTTCTTGCAATAGGGTTCTCTCAAGCTGCCTAAATCAATTGGGTGGAAGCATCCTCATGGAATGGTGACCCAGGACAGGATGATGGGTCTGGGCTGTGCCAGGGAAAGGGCTGCCCCAGAGGCAGCGATGGTGGGTCAGATCCCTGCACAGCCTCAGGTACAGCTAACAAAAGGGGATTGGAGCTACCTGTCCACCTCAGGTGCAGAGTAAGCATGAACAGGAGCCCCATATGCATACAGTACATGTATTTCATTGCTTTGTGTTCCCTACTGTCCCCCACCCTATTCCCATTATGCAGTCACACATGCTGCTGAAAGCCAGGGCAGCTGTACTCATCTATCAGAGCCTGTCAGCTTGAGAGCATAGGCTCTTCCCATTAATTAAGCAAATGTAATGTGATTAGCTAAGGCTGTAAATGTTTCTAGGCCCACTTAGAAAGCTACAAAACACTGAGCATCACAGCCTCTCATTTTCATGCACGTGTGCTATGTAGGATGCTCCTCTGGGGCTGAGACTTTTGTTCTTAAATTTTTGTGAGAGAAAATAGGGAGATGTAATAGAAAGCACTAGGAATAGGTCATGTAGTCCTTAAATTGCTGCTTGAATTATAGAAGTCTGAAGAAGAAATTAGTTTCTGCACTTCTAAAAAACTTTTGCCTACACATTTTTTAAAAATATGTAACAAGACCTGCTGAAAGCTGAAATTTTTGTAAGATCCCATATACCTTCTTTAAGTTTTCTACTTGCTTTGATGAAAAATATGTATTACTTAGCAACTAAAGATCTAAACCAGGGTGCATTAGGCTGTCAGTCTGAAAGCAAATGGAACAGTCAGTGGGAATAAGAAAATAGAATAAGAAAATTCTTGAAGTAAATCTGAGTGTTATGAATTAGAGCTTCTTAAGGACATAAACCTAAAGCAGGATGGAGGTGCCTAAATCTAATACTGTGATGCTGCAAAACCCCTATTCAGCCTTTGGCAGACTTTCAGCATGTGTAAACTCCAAAGGTACCTCCTGTTTAAAGCTTCCCAGATGTTTACAGCCATTTTGATCTCTGGCTCTCAGAAGTGCTCCCTTTACATACAGTCTGAGCTGTTCAGCATGTCATGTGCATCTACAGCTCTTCAGGATCCAGAAATTTAGCAGTTCTTTCCCTAATTCCCTGCGGAGGCTCAGCCTGGTAGACAGGCACTAAGAATACCTCAGACAAAAGGGCTGTGCCTATCCAGGCAGCTTAGGCTGCTCTACAGCTCCTAAAAGGACTTCCTAGAGCTTTCATCCACACATGGTTTGCAGCAAGCTAAGCCCCATGCCTTTCATCTCACCCTCTGCAGGTTCCATGCCAGCACTCCAGATCAAAGTCTTGGCACATCACACTCCTTCACGTGGATGTAAAAAACATTCAAGACTCAAAACACAAGAGTCATTTCCTGAAGTCAAATTAACTAGTATGAACCATTCCACCAAGCCCTGATATCCTCTCTGCAATCTTTTTGACTGATCCAAACTCCCAACTTTGTTTCCAGAAATCTGCTGGGGCTTTTTCTCCATGAGAGAGGAAGAAGCTACTATCATGGCAGGCAAGGCAAGAGCCTGCTAAGTTCCCCTCCTGTAAGGCAAAAAGACTTAGGGAGCCTGGGGTAAGAAAGTGCTGCCTGCAATCCCTATCTCAGTGCTCTCACAATCATCCTGAGAGTCAGAGGGAAGAAAACGCTCCTTGAAAACACTTTAACGCCCTCCCTAAAATGGTGATGCGCTTCTCCCCAGCAAAGATCTGCTTCTCTCACCAGGCAGAAGGGCCAACACACAGGAGGAGGTTCATGAGTCACACCTCACAGCCTGGTGCCTCCTGAGGAATTGGTACTCTGACTGCCCCAGTCTCTTTCCAGGGAGCACTTCTTACTCCCAAGGAAGCAGAAGAAGGCTGTTGCTACAATTATCCTCTCATCTAGATGAATGTGTGATTAGATGTGAGATTTGCCCTTATGGTGGGTCTGTGGTGCTTGAGACCAAGGCCAGTCTCAAGTCCAATGCCTGATGAGACCTGTTTGTACAGGTGGAGGCACAAATACATCCAGGCCCTTCTCTTACAACACATCGCCACAGCCACTGGAAAGGCAGCAGCAATGCCACATTTTGAGGAGTTTCCTAATGCTGAGAGGAGCAGGAAGCAGGATTCAAAAGAGATTCAAAGACCTCTGTCACTAAGACAGTGTCTCACTGCAGGCTTGTCTGAGTTTTTGAGTAGAGAAATTTCCCATCTCTCCTAGACTAAAAGCAGACAAAAGGACTGTCAGACCTATATGGCCAAGGAGCACTTGCAGAATAGGATACAATGCTGGAACTTCATGTTTCAGGGTTTCACCTGTTAGTATAACTGAGAGCAAACACATCTATTGAAATACTGCATCATTTCCTAGCAATTGCTGCAGATGTTTCAAATCCACCTAAGGTGCATGGGTTATCTTTTTTTATACAGTTAGACCCAAGCCATCAAAGGTGATTCTAATGACTTTAAGATACCGGAACACCTCCAGGACCCTATGACTTACTAGCTTTCAAAGGAAAACAGGTTGTCAGTCTGATTTCTGAGAGCATATTGGCACTGGAGGAGATGTGGGGAAACCTAAGCAGCACTCTGGCAAGTTCTTAGGTACCCAGGACTAGTGAAAACCATGGAAGCCTAATGAATGGGATATTGTGAAACTTTACGAAGTGTCAGCCTCCTTCTCCAAGCAAGATCCTCTGGAGTGTTACAATGCCTTTTTAAATCAATGCTGGTTAGATGGCTTAATGCTTTCAGAAATCTGACCTCCACCTTTCTCAGAAATGGGAATTTTTGCCTATGATTTACACTGTTGAGGTGTAGCCTCTAAGAATAATAGTAGAAACCTAAATGTTTTACTCAGAGGACACAAAGAGCCTTTTTCATACCTCAGTTTGAGGCTGGCATTCAGTTAATGTTGATGTAATGTCTCCTTTAAAGACAGTGTAATTAAATTTGCCAACACAGTCACCGAAGAGCCATTTATAAATTGTATATATAGTTGCAATTCAGCATGTGCTGTGACTATTTCATTGAGTTAGTCCTAACATCACAAGCTAATAATACTGAAAATGGGGAAATGGGTAATTCACAGAGGACACTGTACTCAGTATATAGCTAACAGTGATTAAGTAGTCTCTGCTTTCAGAAGAAAGATAAGGGCCAAAAAGAATAGGTCCCTAGATAATATCAGGTAATTCTTATATATGGTCCTTCACAACACAGGCATAAATCACAATAAAACCCATCTGCAGATCTAAGGGGTGAAATCATAAATCCTGCTTTATAAATGAGACCTGCACATCTGATAGTGTACATTGCTCCAGATTTATGGCAGCTTTAAATGATGTACTAAGGTTCACAAACCCATTTGCACTCTCTGGCTGGGAAGAAGGGAGGTGAGATTTGACCAGGGTGGAGAATATATTGGAAGATGTACTCAGCAATGAGAGAGACCATGAGTGTGTGTGCAAGTGAGAAGTGGATGCTCTACACGCACTTGACGTATCTTGACTTTGTACTTGAGACTCCCTCCTCTGGTCCCAGTTTCTGTTAATCCATGACATCATGTTATGCCTTCTTATTTGCTTCCAGGTCTCATGGGGTAAATGAAGGTGATGGGGTCAAATGCTCAGCTTTTGCTGGTCACTGGAGCAAACTGGGCTCAAATAAAACACTTCACGCTGCCCAGTAGTCTGTGTCCCTTCTCAGGCTGCAGATTTGTGTGCCAGCTTCTGTCAGCAGCAGGTGAAAGCCATGTGGTCATTTAAGCAAGTGCAGGGCTGGATGATCCAGTACCTTGTCTGGGTTA
This sequence comes from Sakesphorus luctuosus, assembly GCA_013396695.1. Classification (NCBI taxonomy): domain Eukaryota; kingdom Metazoa; phylum Chordata; class Aves; order Passeriformes; family Thamnophilidae; genus Sakesphorus; species Sakesphorus luctuosus. The sequence continues at coordinate 2,365,589 of VWZD01002026.1, read as the reverse complement.
TGGCCCATCTTCTGGATGAAGCTGGCCAACTTGGCCATCTGCTCCTTCTCGTCTGGGCATTGGAAGGTGCATCTCCCCTGGGACAGGCTCACCTTCTTCTCACTACAGAGCTGCCTGGTGTTTGTAAGCCCTGTGCCCCGCTCAAGGCACCTCGTCATTGAATTCACAACTTGAAGCATCTCCCAGGGTCTGCTCTCTAGATGGCAGGTTTGGGTTTTGGGCTTATTCACCTCGCTGTGTTCACTGCAGCTCTCCCACAACTGCATTTGGCAGTGCACATACTTGTCTTTTCAGCTGTCAGCATGAGACAGATTATTTCCCTGGTGCTCTTCTGTGGTTTGACAATGCAAAACACAGCACAGAGGCCAACTCAGCACATTTTCTCGTATGTGGCATATTGTTATTTGAACTTGCTCTCTTTTGCACCAGCTCCTTTGCAGGAGTAAAATATCTATGCCTGCACTTACCTCACACTGCTTGAGCTCAGCCAGTTAAACCAAGGCATTATCCAAAATGTATGACTGATTATTTAACTTTCATTGTTGGGACTGGGACCTTGGAAACATCCTGGGTTTCTTAAAACATTTACATTTCACATTCATTAGGATGTTTTCCCAATGGCACTCTTGGAGTTTGGCTTCAGACAGCCAGAGGAAGGTGGCTCTCCTCACACAGACTTTTCCCGCAAAAAAGTCTTCTCTAACCTTCATTTTTAGCAACTTCACTGTGAACTTTCAGTATACTTTGTAGCCGAGGTTAGTGCAATCCAGCAGTGCTAAATTCTCTCCCAGTTTTGTTATTACTGCCACTCCAAATTTACATTTCTATATAATTGAGCCCAGCAGTGTTGCTTCTTTCAGAGCAGTTGGAGCTCCCAGGCGTGAACTCTCTGTTTTCAAATGTCATCTATGTAAAGTTCAGTACCTCCTGAACAATCAAATACGTTGCTGTGTTTTCCTGTAAAATGCCTCAGGGAATGAATGTAACCAAAATGTCAGTCTGAGGAAGAAGTGTCTCCCAAAGAGTGAACAGAGCATGTAGAAATATGGACTTTGTTTCTCTAAGGGCACCTGCCAGACATCAGATGATGCACATAAAGGTATTTGCTATCTGTCAGCTCCCCAGAAATCTTTCTTTTGAAGCTAGTAAAGATTTCTTTCTTTTATTACAAATGCCTTTTTCAGTCATACATAAATACAGCATTCCAACTGTTTAACATAGCTGCCTAAGATAACTGCATCCATGCAAGTCCCTCTGCCTGCTTCTCTGACTGCTTGTGGTAATCTGAATTTCTCATCCATATAAACACATTAGGCAGACAAATGGAGGCTTCCAAGAGAAAAAGTTTCCATAAGCTCAGTGTAGAAATCTATGGCTGCAGAGAAGATAAAATTATTCATGCCGCTACTGAGGGAAAAACTGAGGGCCAGCCTACTGCTTGGTGGTGGCTTATTGCCAGCTAGCCCTGTGTAGCTTCAGATCAGCCAAATCCCATTATGCCTTTTGACATGCCAAAGGCAAAAAAGAGGATGAAGGGCAAGGAGGCAGCTGGGAAGTTGGATTAGAAGCCATATTATGGAGTGAAGCACCCAAACAAATGGGAAAGGAGAGAAAAACATGGGAAAGAAATCATAGAGAGGTATGAGGAGCAGGATGTGTTCTTTGGGATGTCCCAGGGAAACATGGAGATAGACTATTGCAGTGGGACATTTCAAGGGCATGGGCCACAAATCCCCAGTGGGTTTGCTCCTCATGGAAGACTTATTTCAGTGGTGGTGCACCTCTGCTCCCACTGCCTCATTAGCCTCTCCTTAGTTCAAAGCCCAAAAGCTATCAATGTCCTAGCTGCTTTTAGGCATACTGGTCCTACAACCCTGTCTGTGACTCCTGGGAGGAATCCCTGAGTGCTACCAGTGCTCCTCAGACACCCCTTGCCTGCTGTGGACACCTGCTTGGCATCTGAAAACGGTTATGAAAATGATGGTCAGGGTTTTTTCTTATTCAGAAGGTTTATAATATATTTGTCTCCTTTTCATACTCCCATATCTCACTTCAGGTTTTCTGTAGGGTCCATAGCTTGCCTCTTTGTCCAAGCCAGCTGAAAGCTATTAGAATTGTCAAGCAATTCAGAACCAATTACTGTTAAACCTAAAGCTGTGTTCCCACTGCTGTCTTCATTAGCTTTGCTGGCATTTGCAGCTAACAGGGACAGAACAACAAAGTGTCTAGATCAGTTGTCTTCCGTATTTCCAGAGTTTAAAATACGGAAGGCCTATTAATTGCTCCTTTGTGCCACTGTTATGGGTGTAGCCAGATTACTTTGTTTTGTTACTTTAGTAGCAACCGCTCCAAATGGCTCACTCAGGGCCAGCGGTTGTGGTCAAGGCTTGCCTTACTGCCTGAGCTCTTGCTGATTGACGCCCTGCAAGGCAAACCTTTGCCCTCAGCTTTCTTACTGCAGCATCTCTGAAAGGTCCCAATCTTGGGACTAACCTTAATGCTTTCAAAACAGTATTTCATAGACAAGTTTTGCCCATAGTTCCCCAGCTGGAATACTGGAGCAGCAGGGCTGGTACAAATGCTATGGTGAAAGGGGCAGCAAGTGCAGGGGGGTGGCTCCGTGATAAGCATGGCTAGTATTTCTAGCAGATGCTTGTCATGGTTCCTAGGAGCTAAAGGAGGCAGTAGAAGTGTCCTGTGGGTTAGAAAACATGAGGAGCAAGAATGGGGACTTCACAGGTAGCTGAAATGGCAGCTGCTGAGGTGCAGGGTAGGTCCTGCTTGGGTGCCTGGGAGTAGCACTGATCTGAGCGACAGCCAGAGACTGTCTGTATAAGCTGCAGTTTGAAGTTGGCTCAGGGAAGCTGTGGGCAAAAGTCTTCTGTTTAGATATTGGCTCAAGGTCTGCTTGGACCAGAACTGAGGAAAGAGCTGGCTAGGGAAGCTGGGCAGCCTTTAACCCCTCCGTCTGGCCACTACTTAGAGCCAGCAGGAAACACTTGTGCCCTTCAGCACCATAAAGCAGGGGAAAGGTGGGTTCTGTGGCTCCAAGGGAGCTGTTAATTCTCATGCACGCTTATTGGAACTATTCTTGCTAGAACTCAAGAGGATAGGATGTGATGTGCTTTAAGGGCCTCTTATTACTGAAACTTGAAGAGCAATGTTTCCTGTTTGTCCCTTTCACCCACCACTGCTCTCCCAGGGCAGCAGGGACAACTCAGGTTGGCACCTCTGAGGACTTTTTTATGTGAGCACTCAGCCCATGGTTTAAGACTTCCCCATCTATCAGCCTCTCCATCCATCCACACACAGTTTGCTAGTGGGAGCCACAGCTCACCCCCCAGCCAGCAGAGGACAGTTGGAGGTGGGATATGTTACAGCTTTAGATTATAACTGATCTGTAATGTGCACATTTAATGCTGTTAACCCACTTCAAAGAGAAGTGGTACCTTCCAACCACCCTCCTCCGTAACATCTGACAGCTTTCTTTCACTGTTATTTTCCCTGGAGATTTGTTCTACAGCTTTAATAGATGTGCTGACTATCTTAAACCTCCTGGATTTCCAGGGTCTCCCAGCCTTCATCAATCAGCTGCCTGAAGCACATCCTGACCTGCTGGCTGTCTCCTCTACCCCGCTTTAATGGATCTGTTTCAGCTTGTCCCTGATGGCTTGGATACAGTGGTTCTTCCTAATACTGGGAGCTGGCCAGTAAGGAAGCACTAGACCTGACAGCTGCGGGCACTGTGGCTGTGATGGTGTAAACAAAGGCTTTCTGTTTCGGAGGCTGCCAGGCTGTCAATCTTCGGACGGGGAAGGGATCGCTCGCTGTTTCCTTCCCCTCATGTTTCTTAATGAATACAATACGCCATTTTAAACACACAAAACTTACCTTCCCCCACTACAACTGAGCATCTGGGAACTTAAAAACTGACTCCTCTAGTAAATAAAAAGAAGCAGCTTGATTAGTTTTATGGCAGCAAAAGTGGGTTAATCGCTAAAACTGCTTCTTATGCTGCCATGGTTTAGATAAATGGGTTTAGCACAGCAAGCAGCCGAGGGCATGCATTAGTGGCTCCTTCTGCAGCAGAGGAGGAGAGGATGCTCAGCGGATAACCCCTCGGAGGCACCAGCCTGCTGCCTGTGAAGCTGGTGGCAGACTTCCTGCTGACTTCAGTGGAGCTGAGATTGTGCTGTAAATAAATATATCTGCTCCAAAGGGTACAAGAGACAGATCAAACACGAGTGAACTTTTCTTGTATCTAGTAAGATCTTTTCCCTCTATTTCCTCCACAGATTTCTACAGCATTAAAGTTTCATTAAAAAGAAAATGATTTAAAATTGCATTTATCTAGAGCCTCTGACCATGTGCAGCCATATTGCCAGATAAAAAGCACGTGTAGCCTCAGCTCCTGTTGGACACAAAGCTATTTGGGCCTCAGTTGAGGCAGCTATAGTACCTGGGTACAGCAATATCCACTCTGGCTCCACCTGTGCTAGCCCTATAACAAAAGCATCAGAAACTGGTAGCCAGCAGCTTAAGGTAGCTATTTGCACCTTAGAGCCACAGCTAATTCAGGATAGTTTTGTTAGTCTGTATGCAGGACTTGGACTATGTTAAAAGATAAGGTGTAGTCTGCATTTTTTTCACACAGCAGCTGCAGCAGGAAAAAGGTATGACAGCCCTTGCGAATGTTAAGTCAAGGAGGGAAATGGGTATCACCTCTCAGGCAGGAGGGAGAGGTTTTCCAACTAACCCTGAAGATCTTACCAAATCTGGACAGGTGGCTGTCAGACAGCCACACTGTCTTCCCCTTCTTCACAGAAGGCAATAAACAAAATATATACTGTATTGACTGTAGCAAACTAGCAATTTCAGGTGTGTGTGAAAGAGAAAATCTATTTGGTGTGGGTTTTCACTTTAGCAAAAAGCTTTCACACCAGCTGCAACCCTCAGCTCTGCTCCTGAGCCCTGCACACCTCTTCCCTTGTCCCCTTCTCTCGTAGTACTGGTGCTGAGCAGGGGAATGCTGCATATATCTGCTGTCAGAGCAGCTCTCCTAGCTGGTGGGAACTGACAGATGGTTGCTCTGAAATATATCCAAAAAGAGGGAAAAAACAAAAGCCTCCCAACCCACTACAAGTGCCTTGTTATGGCTGCATCAGTAAGGCAACGTGCTTGAACAAGCCATCGGAAGCAAATGAAGGAAAGGGTTAGGCTAAAATAGGTCTCAAATCAGATTCCTTGAGGCAAATTTTTATGTATTCTAAGTTTCCATTCTCTTTCCCAATTGCTCTGCTGTTGCTCATTTTATGAGGGGAGCAGACTGAAGCAAAGTCAAAGCAGAAAAGCCTTGGGAATTTTTGTAGGAATCCATGTTTCTCTTTCAGCCATGGCATTCAGATTTCTGACTTTTTCATTCACCATTTTATTGAAATGACACTGCATGTCCTAGCAGTTGGCACAGGAAATGGGGAACCTTGTCTCTATACTTGAATTTCTCACTGTTTAATTGCACAAATGCTGGTAACACTGTTAGATGCCTTGGGTGTCACAGGGAGTCTTGCCCAGGTGGTCCTGGGACAGCATCACACTGCCAACAGCTTTCAGAAATGCAGGTGGGAGAAACATAGCTGCAAGTGCCAGGGCAAAGGGGACCTGTAACAAACCTGGTGCCTCTCCACCTTCCCAGTCTTGGACACAAAGTGGAAGGCAGGGGGTTGAGGTGGGCTGTGGTAGTTGTGATGTCCCCTTGAAGTGGCATGATAAAACCTTCACTAGAGGCTGAGCAATAAATACACGTCAGGGCCAGTAGCACCAACCTGCTCCCTCTGTAAGTAACATTTGTGCTCCCTGAAATATGCATATTCCTGCTAACTGGCTACACGTACCAGCCAGAAAAGGCCTCCACACTGGTTTCGTAGCAAATGCTCTGTACACCAACCCTCTCCCTCCCACCTCCATCATTTTATAGGTAAATCTATTGGACAAAGGAGGAATGGCAGAGTGGAGAAAGAGCATAATGCCCCACTATTACTACTCAAACCAGCTCTGCATCTACATGTTCATCCTCCTTCTCTCCCCAGCTCTCTCCCACCCATGTGGATTCAATACCCTGACATTTGCACTTGCCTTCTTTCCTGTAACACCATCCATGTACGAGGCCACACTACATCATGGATTCCTCTAGGAATACATCCTTTGCTGGAGCATGATTTTACAGAGAATATGGGGTGGCCCAGTTGAGGAATGATGTGTGCCACATCCACATCCAGGTCAAGCAACCCAGGAGCAGCTCTTGCTGAAATCAATACTGTCTTTAATTGCTGCACCAGATTGCAAGCTCTTCTGAGAAAGAGGTTCTGGCCCCAGTTCTTCACTGCCTCCCATTTTTGGGCAAGCAAATAGGTGCAGCTCAGCATATTGACAATGCTCATTCCATCCTGTGAATGTAGTCACAGTAGTTGCTGCTCTGCTGTGCTCTGCTCATGGCTGTTCAAACTGTGCATGATGTGCTGCGTGAGGGACAAAGTGTGTACGCTCCAGGGGAGGGTCTGGGGCTTTGAGATCCTCTAGTACATCTGCAATCCTACTTGCTGGCAACCTGGTCCTGAGCTGGGCTATCACGACAGGTCAGGGCCACATGGGAATGTGACATGGGCCCTTGTGGGTAGGGGCTGCTGAGCACTTAGCAGCTGACCCAGCTGCAGGTAAGTGGGAGTCTGGGGAGCATCTGCCAGAGCAGCAGGACTCTGCTGCACAAGTAATAGTATTGCCACTCTTAACAAAGGTTGATATCCTTGCTTCATGGTGAAGCATCCTTACCCTCCCCACACTGCTACTGCTTTCCCCATCTCCTCTGTGCTCTTGCTTTTCCATGTATTCCAGACTCCCCCAGCATTTTTCCCTGGCCTCATATTAACCCCTGCACTACCAGGATCCCGTGATGACTAATAAAGAAGGAGCTTTAAAGACTCCACTGTCCCTACTGAGTGCTTTGCCTTCCAGTATCTCTCAAGCAATTTGAAGTGGATATGGAGCTATTATAGCCCAGAAAAAGCTTGTTAGTGGGAAAGGGGAGTTGAAGGAGAAAATATCAAAACATCATGTCTTTTTAGCCCTGGGAGATACAGAGATGTCACAACTCTTTGGGAACAGTATTATGCCACTGACAAAACCTATTTTAGCTTCTCTTTCTCATTTCTTAATGATATTAAATAGCATTCTCTCTGTCCTCAGGGTACATTCTGGATAATTCATATCTCACTGTAAACCAAAAGCATTTCCACTAATCTCAGCAAAGACTGACTCAGTGGAGAGTAGGATTTTTGACCAGATAATTAGGGCATGAAAAATAGGGTGGTCATGAAGCTTCAAAATTTTCCTCCAACATTTTGCAATAATCTCTCTGCAAAGGTGAACATGCAGTAAGGGAACCTGACTTAATAATTAACTAAAACTAAGATCCCTCCCCTATGTAAAAGCTCTGCTGTGATACCTAATTAAATAACCAAAGTCACTCTGAAGTGGCTACTTTGTAACACTGATATTTGTGCTGATAAAATCATAGTCTATTTCAACACCTTGTATTGCTCCTCATTGGCAGAGGTTTGATGGTGTCTTGTGATAATTAACAATACAAAATACCAGACTGCTCAGCTTTTAGTTATGTTACCATTTGCAAAAAGGCTTGTACCACATCACTGTCACCCACATCCTTCTCCTCTCAGTCCTATAACCGTTGGCTCTATCACCCAAATTTAAACCCATTGACAAGAAGCCTGAAATATGTCAAGTGCCCATATATTTCCTCTCATTAAATGAGAGAAGATAAATGCTGTTAAGGACCTCACCATGCTGCACAGAGTGAAGGGAAGGGTGGGATGGAGATGACTCTTCCTAAACCTGGGAAAGCCCATGCTGGAACTCTGCCTGTACATGAACGCATGGGAACAACATGTCTAGTTTCATCTGTGGAGCTTTGTCGTCTCTGCACGTGGCTTTCTTCTCATCCCATTTAACTTATTAGTTGAGAAGGCATCCTCCTAATGTGTGCTATTATCTCTATTATTTACACAGGTTATGAATGGGACCCTAGGCAAGTCCATTCATCTGGGTCTCTATTCCCCCACTTTCCTCACCCTTCAGAGCAGCAGTAACAGCCCCTTCCTCCCTCTACTACCACAGAGCTATAGGCGTAAACACTGTGACGTTTGTGAGCAACTCTCATTTACCCTCTCTGTTCACTCCAATCCCAAATATATTTCTATGCTTACAGCAGAAATACTCCAAATTCTCTTCCATTTTAAGTCCCCTCTTGCAAGATAAAGTATCGGAACTGGCATGCGCATCCTTGCACAGACCATGTTGTCCATGCAGGTACATGCATATGTTACGGGCCTTTGGGGACCTATCATTTACAGAGCAAGTACTTTTTGTATGATGTTTACACATGTCAGGACTTCACACTTCCTCCCCCCAGACCCCCCACATTAGTTAGCTCGGGTTGGTAATTCACCATTGCTTTGACATCTGGCAGGACAATCAAAGCAGAATCTCACTTACTGAGGCTGCAAGGCAAGCAAATCTCTGTTTCCTTACAGCTTTGTCACCTCATCATATTTCACAGCAGAAAGTTCATTGCTGGCCCTGTGGCAAGGCTCTTCTGCTACTGAGGGGGTGGTTTCACATCAGGATTGCTCCAGTAGCAAAGCCAGTCTCAGAGGTTTGTCTGAGTTCAAGCTCCCACCTACGGGTGCTTCACCTCATTCAGGTGTGCTAACTTCATTTTTCTCTGTGGTTATGCCCTCAAACTTTTTTAAAATGGATTTGCTTCTGGGAAACTGTAAGGTAGCATGTCACAGAGATCCAACTACTCTTGCCAAACAAGTAAGAATACCTCTTCCACCATACTGTATAATACTAATAAATACAGTTAATCCTGGACTTCAAAACTAATTATCACTCTCCTCACAACCCCAACCCCACCCCACCCCCCCAAAAAAAGGGAAATGCAATGCGTCATTTTGTATTTTTTGGATGGAAGACAGTCTGATCCAGCTTTTACTAAATTAGAGTTTATTCCTATGCTTCCTACACTATAATAAAGTATTTTTATTTCCAGGTCAGAATGTGCACACAGGAACTTACTCTGCCAAGCACATAATGAACGAGACAGACAGAAGAGGATCTAACAAGGACTAAGCTCAACTCTTCCCACTGTGCCCATTCATAACTGCATTAAATGGTACTAAGTCACAAGACACAGTTGTCCACTAACACATCCATCTCTGACGCTGCCCCAGGAGCTCTCCTGGTCAATGTCCCCAGTCAGATCTTCACAGATATACAAGAAAGTTGGTGCGGGAATGAGAACACATGTAAACAGTTCTGTATCTGACAGGTTATTTTTTTGAGATCTGCTATTCCTTTTGTTGAAAATGAAATAGTTATTTCAGCAATAGCTGCTCTATCACACTGTCTGGGGAAAAAACCCCAAACAACAAACAAAAACAAACCCCCATAAAATTATATCAGAAAAACAAAGTCTTAAATTTCCTCCATTACCAGTCTCTCTTGGGATCTGACTGATTTTATTTCCTTCATCTTCCCCAGCCATGTTATGTCTTATTTCAGTAAATTGGGTGTTGAGCAGTGTAGTACTCCCATTAAGGGGTAGGAGCAGGCTCTTACATTTGCTATATAGTTGTTGGTGATCACTCCGTGTTTTTCTTGATTTTCATTATTATCTGCTCTGTGTGCTTTGGATTTCTTTTCCCCTCTTTCTTCCCAAATACTGCAAGCACAAACCAGGCATCCGTAAACTTACAGCCATTCCTTCTTTTACAGAGCAGGCACCAACATATCTCTGAGATCTGCCTTCAGCATCCACTAAAAAATCAATTCCAGACACATTGTATCAATTTCAATACTATGTAGGAACTGGCACAGTTTAAACCTCTTGGCTTTGTATATCTTGAATCAACTCTGCCTTTCTATTGCATAGACACAAAGGCAGAATAATCTTCCTAACTTTAAGGGAGTTTAATTCAAGTGTGCATCTGTCTAAAGAAATTAAATAAACGTGTTGCTGCCAATTCGTATGTTTCCTGAGGAAGGGGAGAGATATGACTGCTTTCTTTTGGAGGCCAAATTTTGATGCTTGTAGTGACCATCAACTAACTTTAGCCTAGTCCCACATTACCCCAGGGAATCACAATGGAGTAAAGGCTTAACCTTTTCCCATTCACGTCAGTAAAAAACTTCCCGCTGCTTTAAATTAGAGAATGAGTGATCCTAAAATATGAGTCAGAACGGCACAACCCAGCTTTCACTGGGTCAGGCTTGAAGGGCCTTTCTTAAACCACAGTCCAATGCATACTCACCCAAGTTTCTCCTGTGCAAAAATATTGTTCTACCAAATGAGGCCCCAAACTCTGACTCATTCCTTCCTTAACTGAGCTGCTTCAGTACTGTAAATATTACCTAGGGAGTTAGGGATTTGTTCTTTCACCCCTACAGCAACATCACTGTTTTTTACATCCCTTCCCTAAGTCTTCTCCTCTGCAAGCCCCCATGTTTTGCCCTGTGTCTTTATAGAAATAGCAAAAGCAATAAACTTTCATTTCCCTCTACAAACATTATGAAACTGCTTAATTATTAAAATAACTGTGTTGTTTCACTAGAGGGAAAAAGTTAAGCTCTGCATGTTCTAATTGTTTGTTTTCTTCTCAGTTTCCTTGGCATAGGGTTCTTTTTTATATACATAAGCTTAAGCAAACATTTCTCCAGATTCAGCATTCAAAAAGTTCCTGGTGAATTAAACCAGTTGAGGTTCACCAATCTGAATGTTTCAATGAAGACACAACGAGGGGACGTGATTTCATTTTATGGTAAGATGTCTGCAGGACATCTCTGAATCTCTGGAAGAATTGAGTTTGCTTTTTAAATCCTAAGAGTTACAGTCAAAAACCTTCTTTGTGGCTGCCAGGCCCTCACATGGGGTGTTCAGCACAGAGCAGCTGTGCAGAGAGGCTGTACAGGGCTGTGCCTCCCCCACCTTGCCATGAGTGCCTCACAGCAGTGGTGCAGGATATCAGCTTCTGTCTGGAGAAGCAGCTTCCTGCCAAAGAGCTCAGGCTCTTACCCATTACCCTCAACCACTGCTGCCCGTGCTGGGAGCTGCCTGCAGGAGCTGCAGGCAGGAAAGAGCTCTCAATCCCCTCTCGATGAAAGCTGCCAGCACTAAGGTTGACGCTCCCTTTCCTTCTGGCTTTTGAAGGCCCCTCAGGCTCTGCTCCAGCAGATGGGCAGCACAAACATGGTGATTCTGGTGTATCTGAAGCCAGCAGCATATGCAGGGGATTTGAGTGTGCTTCATGGCTCCAGTCCAAGTGTCAGCCAGTCTGGGAGGGGTTCCAGCCACAAACAAGTTCAGGACAAATGGCCAAAGTCTTTTTTCAGCCTAGAGAAAGTTGGCTTTGTGAAACATGCCCAGTGAAACCTGGACATATGGTGGCTTTAGCTGTAGAGAACTTCATGTACATAATCCTCCTGCCCGCACTTCTGTCAGTGACAGCTGGGAGGTCACTATAATTATCCTGAATTTGGATGCTGAGCAGCACTGAGCACTTGTCTGTTTGGTGGAAGACAGAAAATCTGTTTGCAAACGGCTTGTAGCTTAATGTCTTCAAAGTGTGTCTGTCCCTCCTCGCTTGTAAGGACCGTGCACTGGGAGATCAGGCAGAGGATTAATCAAGTGGATACTCATCTACTCAAGGTTTTGTTAAAGCTGAGTCAGTAAACCCGATTAGTCGGCGGGATGTCCAAGCAAGATTAATTTGGGATTGGAAACAGGCTAGTAAAGAAATGCTGGTTGTGTTTCTCCTCCCCTGTCAGGCCTGTGAGTGGGTTTCATGCATGTGGGGTGGGGTGGGATCAAGTGGCTAGTCCACGAGGGAAGTTCCCAGCATTAAGTGAGATAAGATGTGTTACTCTGTAAGCCACAAGAAAAAGGGAGGTCACTTTGTGCTCTATTTGCACTGTTTACTTGCTGCTTTATCAGAACTGCAGATCCCTTCTCTAATGGGGAAATAGACTGTACTTGTACTTGGACTCTTGATGAGACTGGGGAATTTTAAATTAAAAAGAGGCAGCCTTAAGGGGTCATACAATTTCTCAAATTTATGTATGAGAGCTAAGTCCAGTTCAGTTATTTTCAAGTAACAACCAAAATATACTAAAAGAAGCCCAGAAGGATCCAGATTTAAGGCCAAGAAGACAGTGGAGTTGTCCTGATCCTACATATTAGAGGTAGAGCACATCATTCTGTGTGCACTACTCAGGTTATAGCAATGCAAATTTTTCAGGATGAAGAGCTTTGTGGATGGTGGCAATCGGAGTGGGAAGTGCACAGCATGCACTCAAGACTACACTTTTGTGTCAGTCATTCCATGGGAGGGCAGTAGGCAGGAGGATCTAAAGGGGCTGACACCCAGGTCAGTAGGCACTGTGATGTTTCATAAGCAACTCCCAGGTGACAGTTTGCAGAAGGACTTTCTGTATCCAGGACTTTCTCCAAATAATGATTAGACTTTCCAGGAAAGTTCAGTTATACAGAGTACATACAAAAGCACGACATGGTGACCTCTCTGAGAGAACATTGCACTATCTGCCTCAGAATCTGTCCTTAAATTGTCCAGTACCTGCAGACAGGGAACTATGGCTTCCTACCTGGGTTTAACTCTGCTCCTACTCATAGTTACTAAAGGTCCTTTAAAGTGGATAATGTTACCTGCTCTCAGCTGTTCAGGCTTATCGTGCAAGCAGAGGACTGTAACACAAAGCAGCAGGATGGCATAAGGAGGAGGTGTTTTTAATTTTTGACATTTTAAATTACCCATACAGCTAATTTAAATAATGCATATTCTTGTGTTTAGACAGAATGTCTTTATGATTTGCTCTCTTAAATCCAGAGGGCATTTTAGGATCTGCTAATACTCTATTTCAATACTTTCAGAATTTCCTGATAACAGAATCATAGAAGGGTTTGGGTTGGAAGGGACCTTAAAGATCACCTATTTCCAACCCCTCCACCTTCCACTAGACCAAGTTGCTCAAGGCCCCAGCCAACCTGGGCTTGAACACCCCGGGCAACCTGTTGTAGTATCTTAGTACCCTCATACTGAAGAATTTCTGCCTTATATCTTATCCAAACCTGTCTTCTTTTTTTTTCCAGAGTAACGTTACCCAGAGCAAGGATAACGACTTCCAGAGTACTGTGTAAAATCAGAAGAATTCCCTCCAAACCACTGGTCATCATCTGTCATAGAGGTATTTTTCATAAACTCTGGAGGGGTACAGAACTGTAAAGAACAGATTTGTAGTAAACTGTTGTTCCTACTTGGGGGGGAGAGGAGGCTTTCTGAGTTAGCACAAAGCTTTAGAAAACAGGGGACTGAAACATGGCTCTCTGCCCTTATGTCTTCCTGCAACAGTCCCTGGAGGAAAGTATCATTTATGAACCACTGAGTCTGCAAGTTAAATGAGCTATGTTGTGTGATCTGTGCATTCAAGAATGGGTTTGCTCCTTACATGGTATGTGTGACACCACAGGCTGCTCTCAGAGAAATAAGTGACACTCCTGGACCAAAATGGTTCAGTATTTCTGCTTTCCAGGTCTTGTTTTTGTGCAGATATTAGAAAATGGACAAGGCATGGAATATAATGTTTATTGTACACTTCAGTGAAGCTCTTCCCCATCATACAACCAAGTTTAAAGATAATTCAAATGAAAAGCAATTCATTTCAATAAATTAAAGTTTGGAAAAGATAACACTTCCCAAGCAAAGCTGCTGAGGCAAATGATTTCCTCATCATCTTTGGAAGGAGAAGGTCACTTGGGAAGAGGTGAATGAAAATTAGTCAAGAGTGTCTGTCCCACAGCCCTTCACAGGGAACTGGATCAGATTCAGCTTTGGCAGTGAAAAACAGCAAGAGATGGATGTTCTGCCAGCTGCCCTTTCTCCCTCCCTGCCATCAGGGAATTCTCTGGTACCAAACTTAAGTCTTTCTTCTAAGAAAAATTATTGGTTAGAAAACCAATACTGCTTCAAATTCCTCAACTACAGCTAATCAGGTCCCTCAGTTAAAGAAGTGCATAAAGTGTCATTACTGGGGCTGATAAGATGAAACCACCCCTGGAGGACTGAGAGCACTTTGCCCATGCTGGTTTTGGCCCTGCTCTCTCATCAGATGCACTAGTCATTGGCCATGCCACAAGCAAACAAATATCTCTTAATCACTAACTGGGAAATGCAGGGATATATTTTCCTGTTGCCTGGACCATAAAGCACCAGAAAATCTGGCAATGAAGATCTTGTGCTGGTGCTTCTTCCAGCAGTGCCATATGAAAACCTGCAAAAGTTAGAACGTTAGAAGCACGTGTTGCAACTGCTGCCTGGTTTTGGAAGGCTGGTGTCCAGGGCTGGTTGGCAGATGACAGAAATGGACTCCTGTGGTACAGAGCCCAGCAGTGGGTGCCACTTGTGCAGGGGACAAATAAAATGCCTGTGAGTCAGTTGGAAGTGTGAGGTGGCATGTGTGCATTAAGGGTGAGGGAAGTGGGAGAACTTTTTAGATAATCATAAGGCATTTCCCATTGAACAGAAGTTCTTCATTGAGCAGAGGAAATGGAGATGGAATTCATGATGAATTTTGAAACCATTCTAGTCCAGAACAATGCAACAATAACCAGGTAATCCTGTTTCTTGTTCTTGCCCTCATGGTGATCTTACCTGGCCCACTTACCGTTTGGAGCCTTGGTCTAACATTGTCTGGACAGTGTTTAGGGCTCTGAATGCATCTAGCTGTTGCATAAAGTCCCCAGCTACTTTAAACTAGTATTAATTCAAGACCAGCATGAGAAAGAACTGAGGTCAGTTTGTTTTTCAAAAGGAAAAATCTTCTGCTTAGAGAAGAATAAAACCCAGTTTAAACCACTGAAAAGAACATGCAGCCCTAGTGACCTCCTGGGAAGATTGTGAATTGAAACTTGTCTGTGTGTTGTTTATCCAGAAGTGATTATGTCAACACAAATGCACTTATTTTTCTATGCTGCTTTTCTAAAAATCTCTTTTAATTACCTTGGTTTGAAATAGCAGTTGATAGCATCTAACAGCTGAATAGCCCTGATCAGCACCTCTGATTACAGGAGACTAGTTAGAGTGGGAAAAACGAAGTTTTGCCTTATTAGTTTTAGAGCATTTATTCTTTTTATGTTTGATCCAAAGCCCACTGGAGTCCAGATGAAAGTTTCCATTTCTTTAGGCTGTAGTTCAATACCTTTGCCAATAGCCATTTAGTCACAGCCTGACTGCTAGCATATGTAATCAAATCTTGCAACTAGATGCTAAACAGTATTTGTGGACAGCGGGGGATCAGCACAGACTTTAATGCTGGAGAAGGAGGCTCTCTGGGTCACTCCTGAGGTACTTTGGCAGGGAAAAGACTAGTAGCATGAGTGCTCAAACGGAGCTGTCCATCTGGCACGATTTCCCTAGACAGACCAATTCTTAAATGACCTGAATGCAGCAAATTTTCCCCTAACAAACCCTGATTCTGATATCCTTGCTTGGACCTACAAAACCTTGTGAATGCAGCTTGTTAGAGCTGAGGCATGTAGTCTCTGAAAAAGAGAAACCTCAAGCCCAATTTTGTTACAGCCATTGAAATGGATTAACTCCTACACAGACAAAGTTGGTTGCTCTATTTATTTTTCCCCCCCTGTTTTCATGTGTATTAACTTACTCCTTGCAATCCCAGTGGAACAGAAATCAAGCATCTCCTCGTTAAAATTCAGAGCTATTAATTTTGGCATCCTCTGTGCAACAAGCAGCTTTCTTTCAGGTTGCACATAGCCTACATTTTGTACCATAAACAGCTTTGCAGAATAAAGCAAGCTGTATAGCAGCTGAATAAAAGATGAAAGGACCAGGTTGAGCCTTTCAGGCACTGGGGGGTTTTGCGTGGAAGGTTGGTTTGGACCACATTGTCCTTGTGGCCATTATTAGCAGAACAAGGACTTTAGCTTCAGAGGTTTTTTTTAGAGTCTTTTGCCTACATTAACAACAGTAAACACATGATTGAGGTCTTGATTTTGGGGTAAAATTACTAATTAGCCACAGATGACATCCTTAGAAATGGTCCTTAATGTTTGTCAAATATGCAGGTTAGAAAGGAAACAAGACTCAGGCAGAGTGGATCATGAGAGGAACCAATTAACTCAGAGGAGATTAAAGGGAAAGAGAACCTGCAGATGAATCAAATATCTATTTTAGAAGAAAGGGGAAAGAAAAACAAACAAAAAAAAGAGGTAGAGAGAAATTGTATCTTGGGATTTTGTTTTGATTTTTCCTATTTTGCTGCTTGCTATGCAAATGAAGCTTTCCTCACTGCTCCTGACTTATAATATAATGGATAGGTTTGGACCATGAACAGGTTTGATGATATTTAATTTTTTTTCCTTTTCCCAGGACTGCAGTTTCTGTCTGTATGTGTGTTCCAATGTAAACTGTTAATTTCTGTTGTTCTTTTGCACAAAGCAAAATCAAGTAACTGAATGGTTTGCAGGAGTATTCAGGAACAGTCTTCCTGATGGGATGTTGAAATCTGTGTGCAGCAAATCAGGGTATCAGAGGGATTTGTGGTCAGCTTTTGCTGGTTATAGTGCAGTTTTGAAAGTTCTCCTAAGTGTAAATCTGTAAGTTTTGTAGGAAGAAATCATGTGACAGAAGTAGATACATTTATTAAAAACTGATTCTGTTTGCAAGCTGAAGACAACATGACTCACTCTCACCTGGTTCTTAAGTGTTGTCCCTTGTCTATGAAGTTGCTCTCTGAAAGCCATTTCACTATCTGTTGCACTCAATATGGCTGCTTCTGACTTTGTTTTTAGCACTAAATTATCCATGGCAAGCTACCCAAGAAGTAGTTATCATAATCTATGATAAGTTTCCCTTTGTTTTTATGGATAACGTGATCTGATCTTCAAAACACAGCCTCCAGCTTTTTTGATTGACTCTCCAGTTTGTTGGCTCCCATGTGATTCTCCAAATGTAATATGAGATTAGTCAGTGTTATCAACTCCAGGTTAGCAGGGAGATTACTTCTGATGAAGGCAAACCATTCTTGGCATTTAACAACTTCTATTTCAGAGTGTGGATTATCAGTTTAACAGTCTTCTGAAGTATTATCCCTGTGTTTTCCCTTGTGACTTGAGATATGCAAATGTAAACTTCAGTTATAGTAGGCTTTTGTACGTGTGGTCTAACAATCACAGCTCACTGCCTTGCCTGTTTGTCACAGTGTTTCGTACTTGTTCCTCTGCATGTAGTATTTTATCCTTACCATAATCCATAGACTTTCTCAGTCCCTTTATTTCTAACTTGGAGAAAACTTCAGTTGGGGAAAACCAACGATTTCTGGTTTGGATTTGATTAATAACTCATGAGGAGAGTTGAAGAGGATGCAACACCCTCTTGAGGAGACTGATACAAACGGAAACAAAGCTGGTTTCTGTAAATCAACATACGTTACCCTTTGTAGGATGCTAGTTAGCCTGAAGTTGTCTCTGCATTTTCATGGTCGTGTCTCCTTGTGTAGAGTCATTTGTAGTGTATGAAAAAATCCAGAAGTTTTGTTGCGTTACACTGGGATCATGCTTTATCACTTTAAATGATGCCAAATCTGTGGTCCTTCGCTTTTCAGTACTGAGACTCGGAGTATGATCGTAGTTTTAGGCAGCTCTTGGTGAATAACATAAAAATTTGTTCTGGTGTGACTGTAGGCAGCAGCTACATTAGCTGCGTAGGTCTCCAATGCTTATTTTGAAAAGCACTCACAGTATCTTTCTCTAGAACTTACCTTCACAGATTGGGATGCTTATGCTTCAAGCCTGCTATAGGAAACTGTATATAGTGTAAATTTCATCAGGCATCACTAGCAACATATAATTGGAGTGGCAGTAGATGTATAAATGAACCTGGTTTTGTGGTATCCAGATTTCATTTTACCAACTATCCTGAAAAAGCTATTGACCTGGAGAGCTAGTACTTAATCAATGAGATGCTAGTAAACCATGTAAACAAGCCTGTTTGTTCCTGCTTAAACAGGAATGAGTCTGTCTGGGTGATACTGCTGTCTTTAGACTTTCTAGCTGAGAGGGGATCTCTTCAAAACTTAATTCGTGTGCAAGGATGCAGCACACACAAGTTGATCCAGCCACTTAAAGCTGCAAGATGTTCAGTCTTAGAGATCTGTGCCGTCTCAAGAAGAGCTCAATACTGTTTCTTAAAATACTGCAAGATCCTTAAGTGATTGATGCAATAGAAACACTGACTGTTCAGTGGCCAAACACGTTCTGCGTTTCCCTGAGAGGAGAGTGTGGGATCAGACCCCTTCCCTCCTACACACAGACATACCACAGGACCACAGCAGACTTATTTCACCTGGTTTGCAGAGCAGTTGGTTTATGGAGAACAGCTTTGGTTTACTGTAGCCACTCTCTAGTTCACACACTCTGTGTAAGACTTGATCAGCTCCCACACAGAAGCTGTTATTTTCTCTCCTATTAAACATGCTATCCAAGGGGGAAAATGCTGTTTTATCGCAATGTGTGATCCCATCTTCTCATGATGACCTTTTCTTAAAGTATTTTTAAGCATGATTTTTTGACTCAGAAAAAAAACAGATGCCACTTTAAGAGCATGTTAAAAATCTGCAGCCAGGTATACTTTATTTTTGAATTAGAAACTCTACGGGTTGTGTCTGAGAGTCTCCAACTCCCTAGCAAAGCACTGGGCAAACTGGCAAATCAGTAGGATAACATAAAGAACATGCTGGATTTCCAGGGGTGATAGAAAACAATCCCTGCATTAACAGAATGTATCTTTCCTTACTGTTATCAGCATGAGTCTTCTTTTCCTAGAAAAAGATGTGGATCTGAGCTTTGGTAATAACACCGAATAAGGCACATCTTAAAATGATTGGATTCCTATGAATTCAATGTTCCAAATAGATCTCACTTTAACATTCATCTTGCATTCTCTCTTCATTTAATCCAGCTATTTCTATTGATAACTCTTCCTTAAAACTGGAGTGTCTTTTCAACAGACTTGAGGCAGGGTGGAATCTCTGGTCTGTTGCTTATTCCCGGAGTATGTACTGTTTTTTAGAATAGCCTATGTTCTGTTTGTACCTTCCACAGCTACTAATGAGATGGGAAAATTTATCCTTATCTGCAGTGACAGGAACCCCCTTGGAAGGTCATAGCATTTGCTGAGTACCCCCACCACGGAGCAGTGCCCAGCTGGGCTGATCGACTCAGTGAAACAGCCCCAATTTCTGCTTGTCAAATATCATTTGCAGAACCTTTGCAGTAATGATATCAGGAATTTTAAATATTTCCAAAGTTAGACAGTATGATTAAATCTGTTAAATATTATAGCATTGCTGCTAAAAATTGCCATCCTCCCCTTCCCAAGACACACTGTTTCCACTTCTGAAGGGACACAGTGCTAATTAACTGTGACAAACATATGTGACATCTGAATTCCTTATAGCTACCTTCCTTTTAGGAGAGCTAGCTAATTGCAGAGCTCTTAAAAATAAAGGTTATATTAGTTATAGATAATGAACAATTGTCCTGATTGAACACTTGGCTCATACGCAACCGGCAAGAAATCCCAGGCTAGACAGTGAACTTATGCTTGTGACTTTTATTTTGATTTCACCAAAAGGCATCACAATGGTGTCTGCAGTACAACTACACCCTAATGCAATGTAAAATTGAATGTGGTATCGGGTCTGTCTGTACAATGTGGATAGACCTGAAGCAGTTTTAAATAGCAGTAGACTACTTGCAGGACCATGGAGTTCAGCACGATTTTATTTCACCAGAACCTGTAAGTGGTTTAGCTTCTCAAATCTCTTGCTGCTATCTAGATTTTTCCAGTTGCATCCATGTTCACCTGGATATCATGGAATCATCCAGCATGCAAGAGATCTTCAACATCCTCTAGTCCAACACTGAACCTCGCACCACCATCATCACCCCTAAACCCAAAGTGGGTATGTGTCTGCTAGTCTCATCAAAGTTGCAAAGTACATGCAGATCAAGGATTTTTTTATTATTATACTTAAAAGAGTCCTGCCTGAAGGAAGGATTTTTTCATTTATTTCACAGGATGCTCAGTCTATCATCAACCTCTGGTATCCAGACAGAGCTGAGGGAGCTTGTACAATTAGTCCCTGTATCTGAAAATGCAATAGCGAAGTTTTATAAGACTCTGGATATTTTCCCTTTTCCACACCTGCCACCACAAAGAGCCTGCCTAAGTTTTAGGCAGATCTGGACCAGCAGATGAATACATTAAAAGCTCAGGAAACAGAAGTCAGTCCCACAGAGTTGTGTAGACACCCAAAAGCCTCACAGCCTCTTTGCTGTCTTCTAAAACACAAGCTTTTCATCCCTGACCAGTTCTAAGTTGTGGTACATTAGGAAGAAAATATCTTTCCAGGTCGTCTAAAGACTCTGCTTTACTTTGATCTATATACCTGCCAATACCAACAACAAAATTACTTATCTTTCTGATCCTTCTTGAATATTGGGGTTTGAAGGTTTGATGTGAGGCCACAAATAGAATTCCCTGTTCTATTCCCACAGCTGTGTTTCTGAATGTTCATCCTTTATTATGCTTGTCTGTATCACCCATCTTGAGAAGGCAGCACAAGGTATGTATTTATCTTTAAGATCATATGCATACCCCAGGAATAGTTGCAAATAGATCAGCTTTTTCAACAGAAGAGGTTTAACAAGGAGACAGTAAAGCTTCTTATTCTATTGCTTCTTAAACATGGCTATGATTACCAGTGTAAGACTGGCATTCCAGCCAAACCGTGTCATGAAAACCCAATACCCAAAGGAAAACAGGGTTTCTAAACTGTGCTATCTGAGCCCAGAGCAAAATCTTGGGATACAGGCAAAATTTGCAGTTGCATCCCACATCAGCTCAGGGGATGTGAATGTTCCATCTGGGATGAAACTGTAAGAAGAGAAGTGTGAATGAGACATGCAATGATCAATATTGGCTGATATCTTCCCTTTTCAGCAACTGAAATTGCCATAAACTTTTCTTCCCCTTCAGTGCAATAAGACGACCATTTTTGTATGAACAGGCTTTTGGCACCTGTCAAGAACATTAATGGTCAATTAATCCATCAGTTTTCAATTAATTGTCTGCTGCCTTCTGCTGAGTTGGAAGTACTTCCAGCACAGGCCATTGTAAGTCACCTCAATAGAGGTATTTTCTAGGCATATGTGTTGCTTAAGAACATTGCACTTCTCCTGCCCATGCTCACCACTCATTACTGAAGCACTACAGTCAGCAACACTGAAAACCGGGCCAGGGAGCTGCATCAAACAGCAGGCTGACATGTCATGCCCTTTCTTCACAAGATCTTCCCCAGATCTGCCGACACATCTCGCTCCGGGATCTTTTTGTGCTCTAATGTCTCCTCTGTTATTCATTACACTTCTCTGTCCTCATGCTTTGTAAAACCTCCTAATGCCTACACTGTCCAGTCCTCTCCTTCCCTTAAAGCTCATGTCTAGAGGCTGGTTTATAGTAAAACTTGCCTAAAAGGGAAAATAAATCAGTCTTCTTCCACAGAGGAAGAAGATGTTGGGGGGAAAATCTAAACTTCTTAGACTGGTGGACACTCACTGACTGACCACATTTACTTTGGAAATCACATAAGCAAAATAGGCTGTGAGACCACACAAATCATGAAGCAAATTCAATGACTTTGAGTTCTGTACTTAAATGTCAACCTTTTTCCTAATGTAGCAGAAAGACTTCATATACAGAGACTGTAAGGTGGAGAGGCAAGTGATGATAGCCACTTGTGCGTCTTGTGGTAAAACATCGGAGAGAACTCTTACCATATTCCAGAGTAATGTAGAGCATGTCCTATAGCACCACCTAGCAGGCTAATTTAAAAGTGGTCCATATCCCTGGATCTCTGACTGCAACGATGTGCTTGTGCAACAGAAACAGGGGGCACTTCAGTCTTCTTTCACCTTCCTTGTTGTAACAGCTGCCTCTTGAAACCAGAATCGTGCCAACATGGTCATTAGTAAAGTTGGGGTCTCTGTTTTTCACAGTTGTATTTGTTACAAAACACTTAAGAGAAACCACAGTAAAAATGGAATGTTGTGCCAGATTCTTGACTTCTTATGTAAGAAATCATTGTTTTCTAGACATCTCCAGCTCGTACAGAAGACAGAAGCACCAACCAGAAAAGCTTCACAAACCCACCCAGTGCGCCCTCCATATTCACTAGTAGGATGAGTAAGTCTTAGTGACTCTGAGGCTTTCAAAGCCCATCATCACACTGGGTGCTTCCCTTAGTGAGGAGTCTGGTCTCCAGTTGTCCATCATCATCTGCACGCACTTTTTGTTTGTGCATCTCTATGAACTATTAATATCAAGGCCAGCTTACAAATTTTAAGTTTTGGCAGACGATGAAGCTTTATGCTGAGGCTGCAGAACCATGGCTATAACAGCTCTCTGCTGACACAAAGGGGGAGGTGAAGCTCTTCTCTGGTGGCTTGTAGCGTTTTTTGGTTGGTTGGTTTGGTTTTAGTTGCCTCTTACCTTGTTAAAGCCTTGGCACTTCTCAGACTTTTCAATGCTGCCATTTGGCTTGATAACCTGATAGAAAATAACCCTTTTTTGGCTGTTACTATGTTTTCTGCTGAGAGTGCGGTAGAAGTGGTACACAAGAGGGTCTGATGGATGACAGACCTATGAAAAAGGAAGTGGCTCAGACAGAGGCGGAGGTGGAGGATGTGGGATCTTTCCTCTGACTTCTCCCTTTGGGTGGCAGCAAACTATTCATCTGCCTTGTCATACTGCATAAAACCATAACCTAAGGGTAGAAACTGTGCCCTCCTCATGAAGGAATGCGTTTTCTTAGAAATTAGCAACTTATTTATTGGAAGTTAAAACCAAGGTTGTCATTACCAACTTCTGTTCACAACAGAGATGCTGGCTATGCCTAGCCAGCCCTGTTTAGCACCAGCATTCCTAAAATGCAGGAGATCACCTAGTAGGAAAAAGGATAAATATCTTCATTAGGATACTTTCATGAAAGTCCTATTAAAAAAACTGAATTTGAATGAGAACTCTTAAGTATTTAGTTTGCAATCTTAATCCTTTGATGTGAACTCAAATCTCAAGTTAAAATGCCTAGAAACTAAACCTTTACTGGTTAGAAACGCTTCAATCAGCAGCTGCCACAAAGAAGGATCTGTCAAAATTAATAAGTAGAAAATAACCACGGCTTCCTTTTACTTCTGATGCACTGCAAAGCATTATTTCCATTTGGATTGTGAAAAATTGTGACTGCCTGGTTTGAAGGGACATTTAAAAACCATCACCAAGCACCAATGTGTACCTGTCCTATCCATGAGATGAAACCAAACTTTTACTATCCAGTACCCAAACCCCAAAATAAAATACTAAGCTGGTCAGAAGCTATTTTGCTCGTTTTGCAAAGGCTGCACAACCCAGGGGCAAGGCTGGATTTGACAGAGCTGTGCCCTCGGAGGCAAAGCAACACCAAAGGATGCTGCTGCACCCCATCCCTTCACACCAGCAGCCCTTCCCAGGCTGGGGCACAGAGCCACGTGGGATCATCAAGAAACTACACCGGCCACCTGCTTTGAGCAAACAGTGACTGCAAAGCAGGTAAAAATCCCTGCACATGTTATTTTCCCCCAATTACGAATGAAAGCGAAAACAAATCCTATGTGACGGGTGCCAGCTATGCCACTTGTTGCCCTCCCAGCCAGCACTGCTGCCCTGCAGCGGGGAGGGCGCAATCCGGAATGCAGGAGCAGGGAGAGCCCCGGGAGCTTCGGGAGGGCACAGAGTCACCCCGGGAGCTAAGGGAGGGCACAGTGTCAGTCTGTGCCCCGGGCAGGGCCGCGGCTGCCCCGCGGGGTCTCCTCGCTCCGAGCCGCGGGCAGGGCCGGGGCTGCCGCGGGCCGACCCTGCCGCCCACTGACCCCAGGCCAGGTCTCGAACTCTGCCCGTGCAACAACCCCGAGGCCTCTCTGAGGAGAACCGCCCCTTCCCGGCCCCTTCCCGGCCCTTTTCCGGCCCCTTCCGCCGGCGGCCCCGCCTCGGCCCGGGGACTCTCGGTAGGTGCGGGCGCGCTGCGGGCAGGGGCAGGGCGGGGGTTTGTCCCTGGCGCTTGTACAGCCCATTCCAGCCGCTTCTCTCCTCTGGATTCTTGTTTTCCGCGCCCTCTCTCCTGAGTGACAGTGTTTTAAGCTGGGCTTTCCCCTCGGCTAAAATGTGATGATAAAACAATAAATGCGCCAACACGCACGTGTTACGACAAAATATGCCTAGATATGGCCGAGTTAAGCTTTAGCTACTGCAATTCTCAGAGTTCAGTGAGAATTAAGAACTGGTACCATCGCAGAGATAAATAACACTAAAGCATTTCAGGGGAAGCCGCCTTGGGAACGTAGTGGTGTTTTTGTGGGAAATGAACTATTAAATTCGCAGGATATGGACCATATAAATTGCCTTGTAGTTTCCAATTGCGCCCTCATACATAAATAGAGCAATGTTTGTGAATAAAAGTAAAGATGCCATATGCAGTTATGGCTGCAGAGGGATTTCTGCAGGAGCTGAGCACCTGCACTGACCCTCGGGGGAGGTTGGAAAGCACAAATGCTATGATGTATTGAGGGCAATTTTCCTTCTATTTTCCTGAGTATTGACTATTACGAGAAAACAAATACTCTGTGGCATTTCCTGCTTACTCTTGCATTAGGTGTGTGGCAGGACTGCTGGGCATAATCCAGAGAAGAACATAGCCTGGGCTGCAAGGGATCTATCCACGGAACTTTGAAACCATGCCTGCACAAAGGATAATTTAATTTTAAAAAAAAGAAAATACATAGCAACTGTTAAAATTTCTATGACTGATGCAGGAAAATAGTGTTAATGTGCTGAGGTGTATCCTGCTGTTATGGCTGTTCAATAGAAGTGTGTAGATAAGCACGGGGCTCCCTGCCCTGCTTTCCTGTGGCTCACCCTGGGCCAGATGTGCCGGGCCAGATGTGCTTCCCGGCATCCCATTGACCAGGAGGAGTATTCAGTGCCCTGTGTGCTTGGCAAGTACCATCTGGTCACGCAGGAAAGGAAAATGGAGTTTCCAGTGTGATCTGTCCTTCCCCACATTGGTGTGGTTGTAAGCTGAGGAGGGAATTTTCTCCTTATCTTAAAAAGCTGTTAGCCAGCTCTAAGGAGAGCGCAGGGCACTATGTAACAGCAGAAACTTGGAAAGTCCTTGTCCCAGTTTCATGTGAGGATCAAGTGATAGTCTCCATATAATCAACCTCTTAGAATTGCTGCCCTCCCCCACTGTAAATGGCATGACCTTTTCAATCAGATCTAGACTATCAAGAGGTCACAGATTTCAAAGAGGTCATTTGGGTTCAGTATTATCATTTTCTGGTTTTTAGCTCTATTATCAAGGAGACTTTCTCCTGAAATTGGGTTTCATCCAAGCTCTTGGCTCTTTAGCATGTTTTTCTTAAATAATATTGTCAAACAAATCACCCCCTCTGGTCTTTAAGAGAATGTGGGAATACCACCAGTTATTACACTAAGAAATACGTATTAAATTAATATATGCTTACATGCATCGTTGTTTTTATTAAGCACTCAGTTTGTGTTCAGTATTAAACAAGATTATTCTTCCCTTGGTGAATTTACAGTCTGAAAGAGTTTCATTTGAAGGAGTAGTAATAACCTGTCATTAAAACACCAATAATCCCTTTTTGTTTCCCTGTGGTTAATACCTGTTTGCTGTTGATCATGACTGGTGTATCTTGGCATGTCATGTAGTGCTGCTTTATGATGTTACAGACCCCAGTTGTCCACTCTACCCCTCTGTAGGAAGTTCTTGCTCAGCATGAGAGGAAGAAGAGAGCAGATGTCTCTTTTTCAGCTGCTGCCCTACAAAGCCTAGCAGCATAACTGAAACCCACCTTTGATGATACTCCACTCTAAGACTTTGGTTGTGGTATCGAAGCACAATTCCCTTCTGCCACCTCAGCTTCCTGTAAGGACAGCTGGAAATACTCATGTCTTTAACAGCTGCAGAAAGATTCTATGAAACTCATGTGTTAAAGCCCTGAGAGAAGAGACTCTGCAAATGGAAACAGGGACGTCCAGTTTTCACTGATTTCTTTTGGATTTAGGTGCCTAATTCACTTTTGTATCTTCATAGTAGCATCATTTTAAGGTGGAATTTTGTAGCCAATGGAAATTTTTTTAAAAAGAGATTGGAGCTTTCCTGGGCAGAGCACATCATATGGCTTGGACCATGAAAAGAACTGATGCTCCCCAAGGGAAGCAGGACTCTTGAACTGAAGGAGTTGGCAGGTTTCAAAGTTTTTAAGTTCATTTGCTTACTTAAAGAGTCACAACATGTCTGCCCTGAAACAATTTCTGTTCCAATTTCTACTCTGGATTGCACATACTATTTGTCAAGAAATTATTTTAGAGACAATTTTTTAAAGTAGCTACTGAAAGCATACTGCTTTCTGAAAACAGCTTTTTGCTGAGTAAGCGAGAACCGCTGTCTGAAAGTTGAAATCTGAAAAAATCTAGAAGAAACATATCCTGGTTTGGATTTGTTGGCAGGGGTTTTTTTGTTTGTTTGTTTTTTAATAGTGAGATTGACTACCCATTGGAACAAACTCCTAAAGGAAAATTCTGTCTCCTGAAACTTTTCAAATCAAAATGTGATCCTGTTTTGGAAGTTGTAGTCAAGCTCCAGTTACTGAATTTAGTGTTCAGGGTACTGATTAAAATATTGTTTCTGACCTCAGTATCTATTGACTGTGTAGTGGAGGGCAAGAGTAGGATTGTGCTAGCGAGGACTAGACAAGTGTGTTGGGTAAATACAGAGCGTGTATTGATTGCTGGGTGAGGAAGTGGTGTGGTGGCTTTACTATTTATTGCAGTAAATTGATTCACTGGAGGAGAGGGAGAAAATTCTTCATATCAATCATCCTATATTCCAAGGCCCAAAAGTTAATGTGTATCACTTTCTCTGTAAAGGTGTTTTGTGTTTTGCTAGTGTAAAGGAGTGTTTCTTTGATTGTTGTGTTCTGCTTCTTCTCACGCTTTTTGTTTGGGTTTTTTTGTGGTTTTTCTTTGGATTTGTTGGGGTTTTTTAATGCTAGATAGATGAGAGACCTATTTATGCACATTTTAATTCCTGATTTTGTGTTGTAAACAGGTTAGGATTTGACTATGGCAGTGCAGATCCTGCGGAGGACATCTGTGTGGTTAAAGAAGCACAAGATCACTGTGTTGGCCGTTTCTTGTGTGGGACTGTTTGGCACTAACCTTTCCTATCACGTGTTTCCTGAGCAAACGTTCAAACTGTTGCACGAGTGCTGGTCAAAGGGGCAGCCAGCTGAGCTTTCAGAGAGGCTCTGTGGTGTGTTTCAGGATGTCCTTCGAGATACTGATGTGAAGTCCACTGACTCTTACAGAGCCTTTGCAGCTTCTGGCTTCCACCCTGTGAGTGCTGGAATTCCTTGGCTGCCTGCAGGCTCTTTGGTGGGCATCCCACCTAACTTTGATAGCACAGCTGAGGATAAAAAAGGAATAGTCAACCATGTTGTTGTGATCAATGGCAAGGAAGTAGACTGGGAGAGCAACGAAGGTGTTGCTTTGAAGGAAGCTCTCACATTTTCACTCCAAGCTCAGAAGTTCGCCATTGCCAGAGAAGTTGTGTATTTGCAGAATGGCAGCCCTTTAGCAAGTGCAGTTGTGGCTCCAACTTGCTTAGCTGGTACATTTCTCTGTGGGAGAGGTATGAAGATCCTTCTGGGTTTATCTCATGGCCCTGTGATACTTCGGGGCCTCTGTAACGTCGTAGCTGCAGCCGGTGGACTGCTCTTTTATTGTGTTGCCTGCGACGCTATGACCCATCACCTGGACTGCAAGGCTGACAGAAAGGCAGCCATGGTTTCCAAAGACTACGCCAGAGGGGGCGTTGAATTTTATGATAAAATCTTGTCCCGCAACAGGATTCTTCGTGGTCTGATGGGCAAACAAGGGATGAAAATGTATGCCCCAAGTGGAAACCTTTTCCCAAGGCACTGGTTCAGAATAAAGTATACCCCATACACTTACCGGAGAGATTTGATTGTTAATATTTTAAGAGAGCTCCAGGCATAGGATGGAAGTGCTTGAATTTTAAACTTGTGAATTATGTATTTTGGAACACTGCTGTGTTGCTTCTTTTTTTTTTCTTTTTTCTGTATCTTCATTAGAATTTCGGGATTTATTTTTGCATATAGTTCGGAAGGAGTTATTGCACATTCCCTGAATAAAGAATTCTCTCTTAAAATATTAAAGACTTGCTTCAAAAGTGCTCTGTTCTGTGTGCATCTCAAATCACAAGACTGCTGAGGAGGGGAACTTCTCAGACACTGATCTGGAAATTCTGCTGTGCTGCTCTGCCTTCCTGCCAGTTCAGTCTGGAAAATGGAAAGGGACAAGTCCAATGGAGAGTTTGTGTGAGCATAATCATTTAAACTGGGGTGTTTGTGTTTGCTGTTCCTCCTGTGGAACAACACAAAGATGTTTAAAAAACTGGGCAGTCTATATTGTGCAGTTACATAAATACCAAGACACAGTGTTTCTATTCAGTTAAGTTCTTCTGCCATGTAAATTCTTATGCTGCAATCACCATTCTTCAGTAGGACTTAGTTATGCTGCTGTTGATACCACTACAGATAGATTATTAACAACACCTGCATTATTTGCTTAAATCTAATTCTGCACTCTCCACTACATGATGACTGCAGTATATCTTGAATGTTTCCCAGGAGTGGTAGTATGTAACATGACCGTCATGATTGGTTGTTTTCTCACAAGTGAGATGAGCATGTTCAGGAGAGGCTTTTCTGCTTGCTTTGGTATAGATTTTATTTAATTTAGAAATATATGTAGATGAATGTCACCTCTGATGTCAAAGAAGGCAAGGTATAAGACATAAGTCCAGCATTTGGTGCAGAAACTGGTGAGGCCAGTGATGAAGGGTTGCCAAAGGAAATCACTCTCCTGTTTCAGACTGGCTTAAGAAGGTTTTGTCTGGCAGAGCCAAGCTTTGCCCAGGATTACTAATCTAGAAAGGTCTTTAGTGTCTGGGCAGTAAACTTCCATTATGGCCTCATCTTGAAGCTTTTATGTGATTTTCAAGATTATAGTTCTCAAACTTGTGGTTTCCTCTTTTTTATGTTTCTATTGCAGCTGTTCCAGTAGCCCTCCCTGGTGACATCAGAGCAGTTCTCACCTCTGTTGCCATTCTTACAAGAAACTTCTATTATTTTGTGTCTTCTCAGTCACAGATGTGCTGAGTGTCCTCTCTGCCCTGGTTTTGTCCTTTCTTCATCTGCCGCAGTAAGAACTGTCATGCCTGTGTTTGCTCAAAGCATTACTGAGCTCTGTTTTTCTTTTGAATCACACAGTGACATAAAGTTGATATTCTGGCTGCTGAAGCACCAGTGCTGCTTTACATTACTGAAGCCATATGTATAAGATGTTTGAGTTTCTGCTGAAGTAATCTGTGTTGTGTTTCTGGACCATCACCTATCACTTCTACTTGTCTTTGAAGTATCAAGTCATGAGATGCCTCTTAGGTGCTTTTCTGGCTGTAGAGCGTAAGGTTATTGTTCTTGTGACAAGATTTCCTGGTCTATGGAATAAAATGAGACTTTACCTTTAGGCATGGGTCTTTAAAAGCTTTGGGCTAAATTTTAGGACTTCTCTTCCAGGTAAATCTAATATTAGAGGTCATAGAAGTTTATTGGTATAGTGACATTGTGACTCAAGACTGAATATAACTCCTGGTTTATAAAGCCTATGAGTTCACTTCACGCTTGTGTTACTCCTTCAGACAAGTCTGAACGCCATGAAATGTTCCCAGAGAGAACTTTCTCCACTTGGTTTATGTAGTTTAAGGAGCTGCTACTACATAGAGAGTGTAGAGAGGAAACAGAGGCCACCTTTGAGATTTACAATAAGTAGCAGTGTAAACAAAATTAAATTAAAGAAATCTTGTGTCTTACTGCTCCTTACTGGTGCTTTTCATCAAGATGCCTGCAGCTACTGGTGTTATTTAATATTCTCAGGTTGTAAAGCCCCAGTGATGCTAATGGGTTTTGCACTTGTGCACTTCACTTGAGTCTTACAGCTGGATTTGTCAAGAAGCTCCACATTTCTGTAAATGCTGCGTCCCATTTACCCTTCTTTGAACGTGCTGTGGCACATTGGTGTCAGTAAGGAAGGGGCTGGGTACTATTAAGACATATGTCCTTTCTTTCCAAAGAGATATTCTTGCCAAGTGCTTACATACCTCCATCTCTGTATAGTCAAGCTCCTTTTCTGTCACCATCTGCGTAATCTGGAAGCATAGTATCATACTGTCAATATAAGGGAAATGGGAGTTGAAATCACAACTGCTAAGTAAGATTTCCCTGAACTTTGGAAAGGTGCCAGTTATCCTGGAAAAGATTTTTATTCTGTGTGTTTGCTGCCACGTAATGATTGCTTGCAAGGCCACCTGCTGTTCAGCAAGTGAAAAACGCACAGCTGAAATACATGGCCATGACAATACTTGTGCAAAGTCTTTTATGGCCCCTCAGTTCAGAAAGGATATTGTGGTGCTGGAGCAGGTCCAGAGAAGAGCAACAAGGGTGGTGAAGGGACTGGAGCATAAGTCCTATGGGGAGAGGCTGAGGGAGCTGGGGTTGTTTAGCCTGGAGAAGAGGAGGCTCAGAGGTGACCTCAGCACTGTCTAGAACTACCTGAAGGGAAGTTCTAGCCAGGTGGGGGTTGGTCTCTTCTCCCAGGCACTCAGCAATAGGACAAGGGGGCACGGGCTCAAGCTCTGCCAGGGGAAATTGAAGTTGGATATCAGAAAAAATTTCTTTCCAGAGAGAGTAATCAGGCATTGGATGGGCTGCCCAGAGAGGGGGTGGATTCACCCTTTCTGGAGGTTTTGAAACTGAGATTGGCTGTGGCACTGAGTGCCATGATCTGGTAAAGGGACTGGAGTTGGACCAAGGGTTGGACTTGATGATCTCGGAGGTCTTTTCCAACCCAATCGATTCTATGATTCTATGTTGCAAATATTTTTTGTGGTTAGAACTATCAAGGAAATTGAATATGATTTCCATATACTGGTGATAGAAATGGTCTGGTTTTGAGACTACGCTAGAAGCAAGTACCCCAGAATTAAAGGTGGAAATGCTCCCTGCTATGAATGGTCTGACATGCAAAAGCAAGTTCATTTAGTGGCTCAAAAGAGTCCAAGTGAATCAGTTTGTAAATAGTGTCAGTGAACAGCCTTAGAGTTTGCCCCAGCTCTGAAGCTGAAACTCTGAGGAATTTGGAGAACTTGCTTTAGTAGTAACTGGCTTGTCTTGTGCTGCTCAGATGCAGCAGAATTCATGCAAATTTTTGTGTAGAAAAGCAACAGAAGATGTTGAGCAAAGGGAATTGCTAGGAAATGTGGGTATAAGAAGTCTAAACCAAGAAACTGCAAAAGCACAGGTGTGAGTGAAATAATGAGCTCTCAGAAAAATGGATCTTGTCTACAAAAGTGAAGCTCAGTATCTGGTAAAGTGATTAAAGGATGAAGAAGTATGAGTAGCAAATGACCAAAATGAGTTATTAGTTTAAATGTTACAAAATATAGCTTAAAGAGAGATTTGCTTGACTGGTTTATTTATGTTATTATCCTGAATGTTCTAGATAACTGAAAAGAGAACTATCCTTTTTTATATAAATACAACACTTGCTGCTACGTAAAGCCCTGGTGGGTAATGCTGCAAGAGGTGAGGGTCACTGAGGTGCTTTGCTCAGAATTCCCACTGGAGCGACAGAAATGCACTGCAAGGTCTGGCTCACATGTTTCTTTCTCTATCCTAAAAATTGTGGTTTCTAGTCATGGAAATACCTTCAGCTTGTTTGATGGTGACAACCATAATATTGTCACGGAAGAGCAAGACTGAGAGCTAGACAGTCTTCTTGAAGACAAACAAGCTGTGGGAGTTGTCTGCTTTACAGCAATTTCTGAATCAGCTGCTGTGGGTATCTGGCTTCTGTTGCATTTTACAGGAAACAGGAGCTTCAGGGGTGGCTTCCAGGAGGGAAATCTCCACCTAGGTGGCATGTAAGTAAGGAACATCCCCCATGGTATTGCCCAGAGGGGCTCAGTTGAAGTGCAGTGCTCCTTTAGAAAACAGCCCTTTTATTACAGTAGAGCACTGCTATGTCCCCTTTTCACATTAAAGTGGTTTCTGGAACTTGACAGGTAAGATGATGAGAGAGCTGACTGTGGAGCTGTGGGGCCCCTTGCCCTGTAGGGTAAGGGGGTGGTGTTGGGAGAGGTGATGCTGGGAAATGAGCCTCCTGCTGTAGACTTGCCCTTGGCCACAGCAGTTGTGAAACAACCACAGTGACAAAGTGTGGCTTGGGTGGAAGGGAATTAAAATGTATGAATCAACTCATCATGACTTAATCACAGGCAGCTTTCACTAAGGGAACAAATGCAGACAATCCACCATGGAGTGAGTACTGCTATATGCAGCCATTATGGGCATCATTCAGACAACTGTGGGCATCTCCACTATGTGGAAATGCAATTCCTAGGAAGCCACAGACACTGACACAAGTACGTGAGCCATATCCTGCAACTGTTACCCACTCATGTTCAGTAAAAGCTTCATGTAGCAGGTGTGATTACATTAATATAAAAATTACTAAGTTGCAGACAACCTGCTATCCATGCATCCAGTTCCTCTTTGATGTAATTCATCTCAGCTGGAAGTAAATGTTAGGGAAAGGCAGAACGCACTACTAAGCAGAGGAATGCCAATGCAGGAAGACATAATTAAGATCTCAGAATAAGGAGAACACCTTCAGAAAATAAAAATTTGGTCGTTATCCAAACCAGCCTTAAGAACAGAAAAACAATGTAATTCTGTAGGAATTGGTATGCTATTAAATTTGAAGGAGCTGAAAAGTGGCTTAGGGATGTTTTGCTGGACGTTTTTTCACTGAGAATATATTGGTTTATTAAACTGAAGTGAGTATATTTGAGCTGCTCAAACTGCCAAATCCATAAAGTGGAGAAAATTACTAAAATTTGGCTAGAAACCAGTCTGTCATTCCCATCTGGAAAAGTACAAGCCAAGCTCTTAAACTTCATAGCCAGAAATTGTCACTGAAATGTCTCTGCAGTTAGGAGGTTTCATTCTCCTCAGTCAGACCAAGTTTACCAAAATCTATCTTGGTCTTCAATCTTGAGAGAAAGAGTGCTCTTAAGAACTCAGTTTGTGTCCAAAGATGCTCTGTAGAAAACACAGCTAGCCCAGGTTTTTTGCCCCCATACAAGTTTTTCTATACTTACTGCAGGAATCATTTGTGGTGCTCTGTGCTTGTGCTGTACTTACTGTAATGTGACCTCTGCTTAATAGTGTAAAAACAACCTCCTTATATATGGCAGTGATTAGGTGTATCTGGCCTAAGTTTTTTAAAAAAATAGTTGTCCCTCAAATCCTGCTTCCTAGAGAACTTTCTTTTAATTATTTTTTTCCCATGGCTGAATTTCCATCATCTGCAAAGCTGGTCCCTTTTCCAGTTCTGATCTGATCACTCAGGATCAGCAGCTGCTTCGGTCTGCAGGAGCATTGCTGTGTTAATGTAGTCCAGGTGTGAACAGCTTCTTTCAATATAAATGAGTAACAGGTGAAGCTGTGTCCTTCTTCGTGTGTGGCAAAGCTACTCCTGCTGTAGATGTCTTGCAAAACAGCAGATCTCTTTAGGGTGACTAATAGTATTTAGAAAACATAAGATGATGTATACCCAATCCCAGTTTCACAATTCCAGCAGTTCTTGCAGAGGGAATGTGAAGAGAAGGCATGCAGTATCCAAACAACTTTTATCCAGTAGCAGTTTAGTGGTTTAGTGCAGACCTGCTGACCTCTGGTAGCTTTGTTTCTATCATTTGCTGAAAATTTCCCAGTGGGAATGTTGTTGTTTCTTCATTCTCTGTTCCTTTTCATTTCTCCTTCCTCTGCTACTCTGATTGTCTGTTCTGCCTGCTGAATCATCTTGCAAACTCTTTCAGCTGGTTCAAATGAGATTTGTGAACTTTAAGCACTCACTTGCTGCTCACACTTTCATTTGCACAGGCTATTTGCTCCTACAGTACTTCACCAAAGACCACACACAGTAGCTTGAACTTCTCCTTTGTTTTCACTGCATTTAGTCTATGTGTCTTTTGCAGTGAAAAATGCTTTTGACTAAATGAAAAATAGGCATTATGGTTAAAAACCTTCTTGTTTTGCCACAACAAAAGAATGTTATGTTGCTCTTGATTTTCTAATTAGCATTACCTTTCCAAAGATGTAGTTCTTATTTGTTGTCCTGGCACACAGTTCACTTTGGATCTTAATTTGCCTCTATAACTTTTAAGATGCTGCTATTACCTTTAAGCCCTTAGAAACTTTGTTTTCTGTTCCTGAAAATTGCAGGGAACTTTGTATACTTCTGGGTAGCTGACGTATTGAGAGTTGAGAAGTCATAACTAATGTAGTGCGCTCAGCTGCTTGTACTGATGTTGACTTAGCTCAGGCACATCCATGTGCTGACTTCAAGAACTGTGGCTTCTTAAGCTGCTTATAACACAGTTCCACTCAGGAGTTTATAGATGGGTTTTAATCACTTGCCACTGAGGAGAAGCAGGAGGGTGTATTGGAAAGATGAAAAGAACACTCAGTTACTTTTGACAAAATATTTTGAATTACTCTTGCAAGAATTAAGGGTTTGGAATGATGAAGTAAAGTGTAGGCAAAACCAAGGAAAATGATCCAAAATTTTCTAAGTTTTGATGTTGTTACAGAGGTATATATGGCACAAGAATTGCAATAGACTTTTGTGGCGATGTGCCTCTGATTTCTGTGTTGTCTGTTGACTAGTGCTGAGCTTTGCACTCCTGTCAGTATGCACAGACACTCACCTGCTCTCAGTCGCATCTTCGTGGCTGTGTCTACCACAGCAAAACTCCATCTGCTCAAGTAGCCACCTTTTCCATCACTTCCCAGTTCCACATTCCAGATACTCCAGGTAGCACACACACCCCCCAGAAAAAAGCTTCTGCTTCAGTCCCCTTGCCCAGACCAATTCCCCTTCAGTGCTCCTTTGCCCTGGGGGCAGCTACTGCAGTGCCACCACAGATGGCAGTGGGGCAGCCCCTCATTTAAAGGACCTGAGAACCTGGGCTGAGCCACACGTGGCTGTTCAATACCATGCTGGCTCTACCATCTATGCTGATGTAAAAAGGCCAGGATACTACTTATTTCCAGCCAGAAAAAAAAAATGGAATTTTGCAGAGTTCTGTTACAACAATATCAATGTGAATCAGTTAAGCCTGAAGCCATAATTTGTAATATAAAAATTAGAAGTGGAATTTTTAGAAGTGAAAACTAGTAAATTACTCTATTAGGAGTACTACTCTATTAAGAGTACTATTAAGAATACAACTACTATTAAGATATTTAATGTATGTGGAAGTAAAGACAAATCTATAACCTGTGTTACTATTTTAAAGCTATATTGATTCTTAAATGAATTACTGTACAATGAAACTGGATCTATTTCTCAAGAGAGATTGAAAACTTAAATCAAGCCATGCTGTAAATAATGTTGCTGGTTTTGAAAAA
Organism: Sakesphorus luctuosus; assembly: GCA_013396695.1. Taxonomy (NCBI): domain Eukaryota; kingdom Metazoa; phylum Chordata; class Aves; order Passeriformes; family Thamnophilidae; genus Sakesphorus; species Sakesphorus luctuosus. The sequence goes on along the minus strand of VWZD01002026.1, from coordinate 2,329,693 downwards.
AACTTTTTTTTTCATTTTTTCTCCTTATTTTCTGACTGGACTGGAGGCATCTATATAAATATTTCAGAAAACAGAGCAGAAGAAGAATTACTCTGAAGAAAGTTTTCCTTGTAAGATCTTTTCTCATATGGGATGAGTTTCACTGCTTCAGTGACTGTGTTTTAAAATGTTTCACTGCCTCAGTGACTGTGTTTAAAAGCATGTTATATAATTCTCTGTAGATACCCACAGACAGATGTATTTATGGTTTTTGGAAACTTCATGTAATTTTGGAATAAAACTTGAAGTGTGTTTTATAGTTCCTCATTAATAATAGTTGAGAATTATGCTCATCTAAGGCAGCACACATAAATTCTTAATGTTCAGACATTCATTATATGCCTGTGATGGTTAGAAGTTGCCATAGGAAAATAAAAGCCAGTGATCCCAAAGGTTATATTTTTATATATTCTTTTTGAGCAATTTGGAAAATTGTGATCGTCCCCTAACAGTTATTTCCCTTTGGCTTCTGCATTCTTCCACTTAAAGATATCATAGCGAATATTGAAAAAGTCAAATCAAGAACAAGACAAACTTCTTATTGATGAAGTTTTCATTAAGTATGGCAGCATGAAATGCTGAATCCATCATTTTATGTGGGTTGTAAATCCAGGTATTTTTTTGTAATCACGATTTAAAGATTTTAATAGTGTTTGCTGGTGTCATATTTGAAGACAGCTACGGCATAGCTGCAGGTGGCTACATGGAAGTTTCTTGTGTGTATGTTGACTATCTCTATGAAGCAGGTGAAAAGGCAAAAGTTTTTCCAACTTTCCTGGCTAAAACATAATTTGTGTTCAAATTAAAGTCATGCTTTAGCAATTGCAAATTGAACTATAAAAACATTTCTTTCAGGTTTTTTTCCCTAGCTTTCCAGCAGCAGAACTGGATATGCAGAGCCATGAAAATGCAAAAGTTTCAGTCTGAGAACAAGATAAGAGTAATTGGGATTTTCCACCTATTAGGGATTCCTTTCAGTTAATATTAAAGTCCGTGCTGAAACCCTCACAATAGACGGATCAAAAAAGGTCCATTTTCTGCTAGAGTCACGTGGTGACCAGATTATTGTCTGCTTATGCAGTGAGCAGAAATAAACAGACCAAATGTGGTGCCATGTTCTGAACAAGCAGTTCAGCTGGGACACGCAATTACAGTTTCCTTGATCCATGTAACAAAATTCCTTGCATTGGAGACATGTTATGTGGAAATACCAAAGGTAAGTTTTCCTGTAGCACATATTTCCCAAATTATGCCATGGGTCTCTCTGAAGTTTCTTTTATTCTGAGACTGGAAACAGATTTGATGCAGCTTTGAACTCTGCAAAATACTGTGTGCGCATATTTTGGGATCAGACATGTCCAATTTTTTCTCCTTTTACTGAACATTTTCACCTTGGACTTTCAAATCTGATGTCTGATGTGAAATAATTGTTCGTTAGCTGGCATTTGATGGGTGTTAGATGCATGTTGGCTTCAGCTGAAACTGACAGTATAAAAGCCTCTGGAAAAAGCCCAGATCTACAGCACTCTATTTTTATTTCATGGTGTTGCTGTGGTTTTAATCTTACAGATTTTCTACTGTGTTTTGCTCTGAATGGTTTAAATAGAGGCAATATTGATGGTCTAATCCAATAGAGGTGCTTGCCTAAAACCAGCAGGAGGCACGACTGATGTCGTGAGACAAATTGGTAGTTACAAAACACTCATCACCCCAGCCCTTCACCTCTGGTTACTTAGCAGGCAGAATTCAACAAGGGTCTAGCAGTGATCCAGTCGTATTGCTCAGTGCCCCAGTGATGAATCCTGCACAGCCATGTCGTCACCACTGCTGGGTCTGTGGAGGGGATCAAACTGTGATCTCTGAGCCACTCAAAACTGCACTGCTGGGATCAAACCCTTTGCCACTGGGATCAAACCCTTTGCCACTGGGATCTGGGATGTCCTTTTAACACATGGCTGGAGGAGGTGACACTGTGCCCACTGTGTTGTGTAACATGCTAGCGTGCATGTTCGGGATATAGACCTGTGCTAAATCGTCTCTTCAGGCTTATGATTTGTAGATTTAAACTATAATCTCCTGGAGATTATATGAAGGAGGGTGTTGCAGGCACGAATGGATGAAGGGGATCCCTGCGCTTGTTAAACTGTGTCATGGTGCAGGAGGAAATGTTGGAACTGTGGCTCAGGCGGGGAGAGCAAGAAGCAAAGGGAGTATTCTGGTAGGTTAAACAGGATGGAGACTTCGCTGCTTGTACCATGCAATGCAAGAAACATTTGCATCATATACTCATTGTAGCTGATGTGGAAAGTGTTTAATTGCCTGGGAAATAAAAAGCTGAAACAAAGTCATCCCACAAGGTGAATGATCTTACCACAAAGCACTGATCGGGTTGTCCTTGGACAGATTATTTTCAGCAGTATGGAACAGTGTCCCCTCTGCCTCCTTCTCATTTCACCTTTGGTTTACTTTTAATGTTGACTTCCTAGAAAAATAAAAAACAACAAAAAACCCCAATTGCATTGCTACTAAAATAAATTAAGGAGAGCAAAAAGACTGTTAAATTTTTTTTGTGATGATAAAAAAAAATTCTGTAGACTGTGGCACAAAAGTATTATCAGCTTGTGTCTTTTACAATTTTCGATCTTTACAACAGTATTTGTTAGCACTTTGTAATTTCCTCTAAGTTAGTCTCTATCCAGGCTATCAAAGAGCATGCAAGATAAATTTCTTATTGCACAAATAGGTTCTGTGAAAAGAAACGTGTAAAACACAGATCATGTTGTAGCTGTTTTATTTGCTGTCATTTAATGTGTGCATCCATCACTCCATCATAAACTCATCATATGTTTCATAACTCAGCTATTAAAAGTTCTCCCCCCTGCAGTTGGTAGATGGGTTCACAGACTGTCAGCTATGAAACAGTGATTCCCTAATTTAAAAATTAGTCTGCTCTGTTCAATGGCCCCAGAAATAGTTTAAGTAAATTCGAAAATTCAGAAGTTTCTCCCTGCCCCTTTTCTCATAATAATAAATAACACTGTGGAGCAAAGAGCCATGATCTGCCAGGCAGAGAACATCTGAGGTAAGTTTCTGTGTGTCAGATGTGAACTTTATGTATCTCTTGGCAGGCAGTCACTCACACGAGCACTGGCAGCAAATCACTGAGCATATGTGCTTGAGTAACTCCTGCCCAGTTGGGATAACGCTTGACATTCTCTCTGAAAGATAACTTTTTTATTTTTCAGGAATTCAGCAAAACACAAAGACTTTGAGGCTATGAATGCTTTTCCTGGAATTAACAGGCTGGGTTGAGATGCAGGCTGAGATTCTTTGGTTCAGCTAATGTTACATCTGCCATGCATAATACTGGATTTTTAAGTGCCAAGGCCAGGCTGTTAGGAAAACTAGTGTCTGGCTGGAGGGCTTGATTAATGAGAGTCAAACCAAGGGGAAGGCAGACTGGCCCAGTGTTGCTGTCATCTATTAATAAGACTGGAATGAAATCTCCACACTGCAGCCACTATGAATTATTTAGTTACCCACAGATGGACAGATGCCATTTGAGTCAATAGGGTTTCAGCAGAACCTGCCATCAGAGATCTGGCTCTCCCTGAAGCCTGGTGTAAGGTATGGACAGCAGATGTCTTGCCAACTGAGCCACTTTCTTTTGCCTGGTGAGCTTTGGCCCTTTAGCTGCATCCTGGTAACTCAAAAAACCCTGAATGACCCTCCCCTAAGAAGCACAGGTTTTATTTGTGCCAAGTTTGCCACTCAACAGTGTCAGACAGCTGACTGTAGTTCCAAGGTTTCTACCACGTTCTGTCCCCAGCTGAGGGGAAAAGCCCATTAAAGGTGCTCTTAATTTGCGCCGAGCAGCATCCAAAGAATCCTCCTTGAGCTAAGTATAGCTCCTCCACAGCATCCCCTCCATCCTACACAGCTCCCAGCAGGAGCTAAGGGAGACCAATGGACAAGGATCCAGCTGCAACAGCTCTACATTGTTGGAGGAATAGCACTGGGATCCTTCTGGTGTAGGAGGAGGAGTGTATAATGGGGCAGGCTGAGATGAAAAATGTGGCTCAAATGAAGAAAAAAAATTGTATTTGGTCAATAATTGAAAAAATTATCAGCACAGCATTGCTACTGCTCTTGGGGCCAAGCAAATGTTACTGTAGGCTTGATGTATATATTCATGCAGCTCTGAGTTTGTGCCTACTCTGAATCATTTGGAAAAAACCCAGGGTTTTAACCACTTGTCATAGAAATTACCCTTAACACAGGAGATCTCAGTGCTTTATGCTTTTGGTGAGAAGGATATAAGAAAGAGGAGAGAATATTTGAGCAACCTGACATCTTGACCAATATGGTCATGCTTAGGTTGACCTAATGTCTTCACCCAGACTGTGGTTTGGCACATTTGCAGCCTCTGGAGAGCAGAGCATGCTGAGCTCTGTGTGGGCTGGCAGAAAACCCCCATCCCTGCAGCTGAGGAAGGGCAGAGGCAGAACACATGTAGAGTGTAGGATCAGAGGAGAATATGCAGCTGCATGATGAGACTTTGAAACTGATATGGAAAGGCACTGTTTTGACATTTTGTCCTCAGTTAAAATCACTAGAATTCGGACTTTGAAACCACTGCCTCTTTGGTTGTGCAGTTGGTTTGATTTGGGTTGGGTTTTTAGTGGGGTTCAGAAGAAAAACTGCATGTTTGCAATTATCATCTACAATATCCAGTTGAGGCTTATCAGTATAATAATATTGTGGCACTCCTGAACCAGCAAGACCCAACCTCTGACTCAAATAATTTTACAATATAAAATTCAACCCATCTAGCTAAAGAATCTTCTTCACCTCAACTACTAATTATTCCCCTTCTGCTCTCTATGTATAGAGACAGAAGAAATGCCATGATTGTAATTTCTATGGATGCAGCCCTGGGAATTTGGTGAGCAGAAAATGCCTCAGACTTTTCAGCATCTAACAAGAGCTGCCTGTTAGCTTTTCACATTGCTGTTGAATGAGTGTAGAGGTCCCAGGAGGAGGTTTGAACCATCAGAGAAACATATAGGACATAATCTGAAAAGTTTGACAACTACCATTGAAACAGATTTATGTCATTGCTGAAGGTATTGTCTGCAGGAGTTAAAGGTGCTGGGAGCTTCTCTGCCCTTTCAGCATCACTTTGGGTGATTCTCATCTGGATGCTACTATTTTAATCTAAATAGGCAGAGTCTCTCCTGGTATTCTCAGCTGGAGATGTTATTTGTCTTCCTGGGCTCAAATGTTGTATGTGGAGTGGCCATGAAGAATCACCTGGCGTTGCTGTAAAAGTGTATGTTTTAACGATAACAAAGTGATTTCTGTCCTTCATAGGGCATAGGCCCCTGTCATTGTCAAGGACAGAATAATGGGAGGTTGTCAAATGAGCGAAGCAATGCTGACTGGTTTTGTCGGGTGTAATTTTCACTGAAGTTACACAAGAGGCGCTGCATATTTTACCAGAACTTTTTTTTGAACCACATCTTTACTGGAGGTCTGAGAGGATCCTCAGGAACATATTTAGAGTGAAATTTCTTTCCCACCTTCACTTTCCTTGTTGTCTATTTTCTCTCACAGCCCATCCTAGAGTTCAGAGGCTGAAGTTTTAATTCTGTTAGTATTTATTGACTTGAAGTTTTGTAAAATTTCATTTTCTTTCTGCTTTTGAGTAGACTTGGAGTGGGAAGGGAAGCATGCTGATGGGAGCAGTTACAATGACAGCTGCCCATGTATTTTGGGGATTGTCCATCAACAGAGATTACCCATTGTGGGACCTCTCAGTCCAAAAAGGATGATGAGAAACTGGAAGGGTCCAGCAGGACCCAGCAGTGACTCCTGTAAATAGATAGGAGGTAGCTAAGAGGTGAGATGGGAAGTATAGAAAGGGACAAGTAGTTCTGGTGCATTGTAAAATAGAGCAAATGCGCTTTTTTTCTGAAAACTTTCTTCTATGGACATAGATTTAACATCTTCCATTTCTTATTGTTTCTCTGAGAACAGCATCTTCATATTGGGAAAACAAAATTTTCTTCTCACAGTTTCCCACAATCAATTAATTATTCAGTATTTGAGAACTGTTATTTTATAAGAAAAAGTGATAGGCAGGAGTGAAGAGAAGTCACATGTGTTGCCACAACTCATGTAAACTTAGGTATGAAAAGGAAGATTTAGTTGAAAAGAATGCAATATCCATTCATTTCTTTTACACATTAATTGTGTGTCTGTAGGACATAAATCACCTGTAACATTTATTTTCCAGTAAAATGCTGAAATTGCAACAACACTTCCACATGTGTATATGTTAAAAGAAAGTCATAGTTTTTAATTATGGAATAGAAATTCCATTCATCTAAATTGCAACAGCTCCTCTGAAATCAATAGAGTTACATGAATTTATCCCACCATGAGTTCTGGACCAGTCTATTTTAAATAGAACCCAAAATGGTAGTCAGTTTGACTGTCCTGAACACTAAAGTAATCTAGATAGAAAGTCTACTAGCTGACAAGGAAGAAGTAATTAATATTTTATACATCTCTTCCTGTTCCTTGAATTTGGTCAGTTATTACATAAGGTGCCTGGCAGGTTTATATTCAATACAGGAACCCTTCCAGTAGATGTCCTTTTGCCTTTTCAGAGCAGCACAGCAGTGGCTGTCACACCAGCACAGCAGGGGAGCAGTTGCCACATTCTGGCCATGGCTCCTACTTGGATTTTCAGAGTTCTGTACGTGCCAGCCTGGCATGGGCTGGGGAGAGTGGGAATCACCAGTATAGTCCCCTTGACCTCAGAGCATAATGTTTTTTTGTTCACCATCAGCCTAAAGATCCCATATTTGGTCTGTTTGTTTGGTGACTGGAATTAATAAAAATAAATGTTATAGGGAAAAGCATTTTGCCCAGTTAAATATTTAACACCAAACTAGTTACTGCCATCCAAATTTCAAAGTATTTTATGTAACTTCGTTTCTGTGTGAGGATGAGGATCTCTACTACTTGGGGATGTTTACATCTCTGATGTCTGTTCAGCTTATTTAATCTTCCTTTTATCCCAGTGGACCATGAATATGATATAGTTTCATAGACAGACAGAATTCACTTTATGTATTTTATTGAGTCACCTTAACAAGAAGTAGAACAGTTGCACTGGAAAAGGGTTGTTAGCTGGAGAGCTCAGAAACAGAAGGGTTTTGCTGCAGAACAGTAAGAGAGCTTGAGACTGTCTAAAACTATAATATTTTAATGTGCTAAATCTCTGTTCTCTAAATTCACAGTCTTTTTATATTATGGTAAGCTTGTCACAACTTGCAGATGTAGGCTGGTAAATAGTGTATCTTATATTTAGTAAATAGGAAAAAAATATTAAACCTTCCCTGTTGAATTTTTTCCACTATGGTACTTAAGCCTTCTGGAAAAATGCAAGATGGCATAAACTGTCAAGTACAAAGACACAGCGAATTTAGTGCAGCTTTTTCCTGAGGATGAACATTCAAGGACATTCCAGCCTTTCTGCTGCAATTCTGAAAAAGATGCAGACAAAGTAAATTTTAGGTTTCTGCTCATTTCTTTTCTTTGCACATCAGGTATCAAGTCTCTTGCCAGTTTTCATTTTGGCAAGCCCAGTTACCAGGTTTGCTTGCCAAGGCTGTAGAGAAACATCCTTTGTTGGCAAGATGGACTAGATGACCTAATGTTCATAGTTGTTCCTTTCTGCAGCTTCTTTCCTTCTGCTAAAGATTGCAGCACTGTAGTTTCAACTTACTGAAATCTTGTTGTTGCTATTATTTCTTGACTACTGAAATGAAACCTCATAACAAAAATGAAGTGTGTTGTATTGAAAGATATGAGCATTTATCAAAGCCCTATCACAGAGCCTGGGTGTCTGTGGGCCACATGTTCAAAAGAACCTTAATAACATCTAGTGAAACTCATGAAGTGACTGAGAAGCTAAGTGGTAGTTTGCTCCTTGAACCCAATCTCTTGGTAATGAATGTTTCTCTGTTGAGCAAAAGGACTTGGAAGGACAGATTTTCACCTGTTTTACTAGGTGAGAAAAATCGATTAATCTCTCTTCCCCCTGCATGAGTGCTATAAATGCACCAAACTGTGAAGATAAGTGTTTTTATACCTTGTAATGACAAATTGTTCATGTTACAGTTCTTATTTTAAAAGCAGGAACTATGTAAGGCACTTCTTCAGGAAATTGGCTTTCTCCTCATTAAGCTAATCTTTTGCCCCAGAACACAGAGTATTCCACAGGTTCACAATTGCTAAAACATGCTCTCACCATCAAGTCATTAATGAAGGCAGCTAAGTAAGAGGTACCATTAGAATCATTACCTAGTGACAAGATATAAAATTATTCTGACATCTCATCTCAGTCTGAATTCTGTTCTCATTTGGTGTTTCATTATCAAGATAGGAATTAAAATAATAAAGTCAGGCTTTAGCAAATTTGTTTCTGATCTTGAAGCCATGTGGTCCTACTGCACGATGGCAGCTGCTGCAGCTTTCATGAGTAAGGCAATAGCAGAAGAGTGGCAGTAAATAAAAATGTGAAGAAATGGTTATTATTCTAAAAGACATGACATAGGTGAATGCAAAATTGCCTAAACCAGAAGTGGATAATCACCATTCATCTTGGCTGCCACTGGACCATAGGATCATACCTAATTCACTATCTCTGCAACAGCACCACCTGGGAATTAGATCTGGCCAGGACCTATGCTATTACTATCTTTTCCTTCTCAACACACTAACATTTTCTTTCAAACGTAGCTACAAATTAGAGTTTTCTATGTTCAAAAATGACAAAGTTATAAATATTTGACTGTCTATCTGATTAGAGACCATGACAGAGAAACCTCAAGTAGCTGGCAGAGTAAACAGAGCCCGTTTTATGAATTTGCTCTCTCTTTCTCTTGTTTATTTTGAGGACAAGGTTCTAGTATGTGTTATTTTTTAAGCAATGTGTGCATGTGTTTGGTGTGTTTATTTTCTTTTGCTTCAGCTGCAGTGATCAGCAAAGCTGAGTACAGGTATATTGTAACCCTAGTAAATAGTTTGCTAAAGCTTCATTGCTGGGATGAAACAAAAATGCCAATTTGCAGCGAGGAGCTCTTTTTTAAGTAGCATTTGATTCCAGCAGAAAGCAGTTTGATCTGCTGCAGGAGGGTAACATCTGTGCACAGCATTGTAGAGTGCACCTGCAGCAGCATTTTGGTTTGGCTCAGGAGTGTGGTTTTGAAATGTCTCTCCCAGCTCTTCCAGGTGTGGCTCCTGTCACCTTGACTGGTTGTCCAGTGCCAGCTGTAGAGCCTCCACGTTCCACAGACCACACACCAGGCCAACAGTGAAAGCCACCCCATAAAAGCCTCGCTCTGGAGGCTGCAGCGCAGCCATCGCGTTATCTCACACAGCACGTTGGAAAAAAGCAGGTTCTTGTTGTCATAACCACAGTAACAGTAATAATAGTAATAATGATAATAATGATGGGGCCATCATAAAGTCTGGGCATGACCCTTCTAAGAGCGAGGGAGCCCTGAAAATCATGGACACAAGCCAGCCTGTGCCTCCAGGAGCTGGGAGTCACTGCCCACATTTTATTTCACAGTATTCACATCTAGTCTGTAATTGGGAAGAAGAAATACTTTCCCTGAAACTTAGGAAGTACAGGCTATCCATAATGTTTTGCACCACAAAATGGCTGTCCTGTTTTGACCACTGGTGATAAAGGTGAATTTTGTTCACAGTGATGGTGTCTAGATATTTGAAAATTAAAGGAAAAGAGATGAAAGCAGTACCTACTTAACCTTGGGGTTAAGTCTTGGAGAATATTTGCATGGCTGGAGAATTATTTATAGCATTTGTGTATTTGCAGTCCTGCAAGAACAGCATTTGATCAGAGATTGGGGACTAATTGCAAGCAAATATGCATTGGTCAGTCTTAAACAGGTAGACAAGAAAATAATAAGAGACTGAGTGTATTCAGGCATTAAAAGATGAAAAAGGCAGAGAAAGATCAAAGCGAACATAAAGAATGGCAGTCAATGGAACAAGGACATATCAATCAATATATATCCAGTAATTTAATATTTCAAACTTTTGACTCACTTTATGGCTTTCCTGTGTTTCTTTTATCTCCATGTTGATGCCAGAAATATTGTGCTAGCACAGAATCCTCTTGTGTGCAAGAGCTTGCACATCTTAAGCTAAAATTGCACATACTTTGAGGCTAACACCAAGTCTGCTTGTCAGCCTAGACAGGTCCAAGCTCAGTGAATAACATTATTCATTTATGACAAATAAATAATGCGAAGGAAATTGATGTGGAAATAATTATTCAAAGGAGAAAAGTGCCAATATTTCATTGCAATATTTGCATGAAGCTTTATTTGCAAAGTGTTATTTAAACATATATTGAGGTACTGAATAAGGAAAACATTTATCCCTAATAAGTGTTTGATAAAAGTATTGCCCAGCTTTGCAATGAATAATTCAGTCTGCATTAGTAAGATGTGCATGACTCTGCACATTATTCAGATCTTTATAAATGCTATGGTAAATTGCTAAAGGTTAATAGGTACTTATATCTTTTTCTGTGTAGAATGCTATTAGGTCCAATTTCTCAAAGGAGCTGAGCCACCCAGAAGTTTAAATATGATAATGAGTTGCAGATACTAAGTCTCCGTGTAAATCAGGCCATGGCAATATTAGTCACAGGGAGGCTGTTTGGGACTGGCATGGAGGGATAATGCAGCAGCCCAAAATAGGGACATGTTCTGTAGGACTCTGCTGTGTATTCATTTCAGCCTAAATACTCTTTTCTTCTCAATACAAAAGATGTGTTTAAAATGGATACAATTAAGTGTTTAAAAGCTGATTAGAATCTGAACAGATTGCTGATGGGAAATACCAAAAGATGGATAAGAGTGATTACTGGACACTGCAATGAAAGATGATAAACCCTTGTGAAAAGCAAGGCACAATAATCTAGAAGGCTCACTCAAAAAGATCTCTCTCCCATGTTTCTACTTCTGTTTCATTATAATTGACATTTAGGCAGGCAGTGGGAGTCAAGCAATGTAAATAGCTGTGAATCTGGCATCCCGTTGGTAAGCTCTGGACAGGCAGTGAACAAACCCATGTTCCAAGTCACAGAGATGTGTATGAGGTATGTGTAAGAGAAGAGAGAAAAATAGACTGTGTAACAGTAATAACATTTTCTTTAGATTTAGCTTTTTAAAAAGCTTGTCATTCTAAAGCAAACTGCAGTTGCTTGATTCCAAAAAATGTGTTGTTTCTCAGAGGATTTAGACTGGTTCAATTATTCACCCTCTGACTTCAAAGAGCTCTCTAGACTGTTATCAACCCATATGCCTGGTTAAAAGTTTGCATCTGTTGTAAAGCAGTTTTGATAACACAGCAGTAATATTGCCATAACCAAGAGATATTAATAACAGATCATTAAGAAAGCATTATATCTATTTATATCTCTCTGCCTATCTTTATGCACATCCTAAAGGACCATTATTTCTGTATGTTGAACTATCCAGTGACCCTTGAATGGGGATGTATGCATGACAAGATTGTGCTAATGAAACATTAGTTATTTTATCAGGAAGCCATGCCTTGAAGTTCACTGAGGAAAAGCAGGGCATTACAGCACAGGCCACCAAGAGCACAGGAACACCATGGCAGCAGGGCATTGAAAGCACAGGACATTACCAGAAGCCTTAACTACAAATCACAAGTAGTAAATTACTGTTCCTAAGAGAAATGCAGTCTTGAGAGCTGAGTGAAACCAGTTTTAGGGCCTAACTGGGACGTGTGTTGAATTGTGTAACAGCCTATTGCATCTGGCTGGCAGCACAGGTGGAGAATCCTTTAGATGGAACACAAGATTGCAACAAAACCAACTAGTCTCACAGGAATTGTATTTCAGAATTGGGTTTGCAAATTGATCACTCTGATATCCTGTATGGAAGCATATGTAAAATTATTTCATCATTATATTTGCTCTAGTGTTGTATTGCTTGTGTTTGGTTTGAGGCTTTGGTTGCATTCGGGTGCAACACGCAGAAAGTTACACATTTCGGTTTTCTTGGAAAAGAAACATCGACTCTAACTGCTGTGTTGCTTAAAACACCTTTTTTTTATACAAAGCTTGCAGACCTTCATCATCCCAGATGATGCCATTCCATGTGTCCAATTCTAGCATAATTGGCATTGTAAATCACTAGGAAAGACTTCAAGATGCAGATATGTTGAGACATAAAATATGGGCTTACAGCCTAAACTATCTTTTCAGGATGAAGATTATGATCTTGTGACTGATTTTTAAGCAAAAGAAAACTGATGTGCCTTTTCTGCCTGCTTTTATTTTGTGCTGACATAGGCTGATAGAGCAACTAAATAAATAATGTTTACACAAAGCTGTACTAGAATCATGTAGGTTTTATAACATGGTCACACCTGAACAGCTTGATGATGTTGAGTTTGTAAATTAAAGATGTTCCTGGTGCATAGAAAGATGCTGCATGCTGTAAGTGACAAAGCTGAAATACTGACTTACAAATTAGCCATGTCATCCAGTGAGCTTGTTAAACACCATCCCCCAGGAGACAGAGTTAAATGGGAATGATCAGCCATGAACCCACTTAGTGGATCCTGTAAGGATACATTTTGAGCCCACATTTTTTATCTGTAGACAGTTCTGAAAAACAGTATCTGTGAAATGATTCCCTAGTGCAGACATTTGGTACAGGGCCTGTGCTGCAACTCCAGGATCCCCTTTTTCTGAAAGTAATAATAAAGAATTTGACTAGGAAATAATGTAAGCAGCATTCTGATCCACCAGAAGCTGACAGTGCATGTCAGCTGGGGGTGACGGGCAGCCAACCTCCCTTGGGATCAACAGGACTCTGCATTAATGCAAATCCACTTCCCTCCTCCTTTGAGACAGAAGTTTCAGCCTGAAGAAGCATCACAGCTTCATGCTTCAGATTATTGACACCTCATTGCTAGAGGCATTACTCTTTCATTTTGAAATCTTATCACTTTTTCAGATTTGACCTGCTTTTTCTATTATTTTTTTTATTTTTGAGAGCTAGTGTTACAGTGCTGTTCTAAATGAAAGTTACCCTTAAGCACTCTCTGAGAGATGCCTTCTTGGGTACTTGTTTTTCCTGTATTATACCTGATCTTCTCTACACAAGTGGTCTGCGTTTATAGGAAGTCATTGATCTCTACTGTATCAAATCTTAGCAGGTCTGTTAAGGACCAAGAGTTTCAAACAGGCAGAATACTCTCCACTTATCTGTTCTTTATATCCCCAGTATGTGGCCTCTGGCTCCTCTGCCTCCCTTCCCTCAGCACACTCCATTCTGGAAAGCTTTGCTTGGTAAGTACCTGGCTTGCTCTGAAGACCACTCTAGGAGAAAATGAGGTGCTATTGGCAACTCTCAGGAAGAAATAGCTGCAGCCTTCACGCTGAGGCAGGACAGAGTGCCTTCAGGCCAAGCTCCAGGGTAGCTCACACTGTGGATCTGAGCAGGTTTTAAGACTTACACAATGTTATGTCGGCCAAGTCGCAATTCTGCGGGATGTTTTAGTCACTTCAGATCTACCAGCTGTAAGCTGTGTGATGTAAAAGCACGAATGTATCTATTTTGCTGAATGTCTAAGCAGTTGTATTTTAAATATATATTTTCCGTTTATATTTTCTCTTGAGAGGGTATTCATGAAATAATTACCTGAATTGGTTTGTACTGAAAAGACCTAACTTAATGCCATTTTCAGCTTCAGAAAATATGTTTAAACTATATTCTAGCAGGATCTAATTCTTTATTTTACTCCAACAAACCCAAGATGGTCAGTCTCTTAAAACAAACAACAAAAAACTCCACAGCATAGCAGTTTCAGCAAAAATTTAAAAGCATTAAATGGTGCATCAGCCAAGAATTCGTTACTTTTACCAGATACAGCATGGTGTCTTGCATTATTGAAACTGACCTTCAGTTGTCATATTAAGTTAATAGATTTGAGGCATATTTGGACAAACTTCTACACTTAATTTGGCAGGGCTCTGAGATGTGCAGCCCTTTGGCAGTGCTGCTGGTGTGTCAGAGCTGATAGCCCAGAGCTGGGCTGCCGTATCCTGCTCCCGAGGTGGGATATGAAGTTAGAAATGACAAGTAAATGAGCCTCCAGGTGGGCTCTGGGCATCTCCCTGGGGTCAGCTTGCTCCAGGATTAGTTCCAGGATTTGGGGCCAGAGAAGGCCACAGGGACCAGTCCATCTGACCATCCATCTACAGAACTGCACCCACTGTAGCTGGTAAATTTGCCTTATGCAAATCAGATTGTGCACCCAGCCTGCCTTTAATTGAGCACCATATTTTCCTCTTTATTTGTGCTCAGCTTTTGCAAATCACTAATATACAAAAAGTTCCACTAAAAAAACCCCATCATGTGGCTTGGGTAAAATGCCAAGAAGTGTAATTACTGATGTGCTCAACAAGCTATTGCACTTGTGGTGAAAGTGTGATCCTAGCATTGATTTTTCCATTACCGCATCAAACTCCATGTATGGTGCATTAACAGCACTTCGGTGGGTGTGTATGAAAATCCTTCACTTTCTATGGCTGCCTCAGTGCCTGCTCTCTAACAGCCTCAAAACCTGCCCTGTGCCCCCCAAGGGGGATTATTTCAGTGGTGTGAGAAACAATCACTCTTGACACCTGAGAACCAGATAGCGAGAGGGGAGATGGCAGCGCATCCCATCGGCGAGATTGCACCTGCCACAGCACCCTGAATAGTGCAGTGAAGGGAGTCAGGGATTTGCAATGTGGGCAGAAATTAAAAGACTGATTTGTCCCCTAAAAGGAGAGCTGCCAGTGCAGGTGTGACAGAGCACCCCAGAGCTGCGGTGAGAGCCAGTGCAGCCTCCTTCACTTGGGGCTGGGTGAAGCACTTTGTCTCATCCTCACATTAAACCACTGATTCAAGGCAGTCATGAAAAAGTGCCTTTCTGTTTTGAAAATTCCCACAGTTCCTAGTTCTATTTAAGGATATATTCTGAATCCCCAAGATACCACCAAGATCCCAGAGACCTCCACCTTTCAAAAGTGGAAGGTTTTGGAAAGAACAACATGTAACAAGAGCCAGAGACGTGTTATCAGATGTTGTGGGTGGAGGGGCGGTAAGAGGAGGTGTGGGAGTGCGCCAGGATCAATGCACCATTTAGATGAATCCAGAAATAATGATCTTGTACCAGCCCTACACAGGATCAGTCTGGAAAAACTGATTCGAGTTCAAGAGGTTACAGACAAGAAGGAAAGAAGAGAGTAAGCACAAGATAGAGTGGAACTTGGAGAGAAGCAGGGAGGATTGGGAGAGAGAGGGGATAATGAGGTAAGTTGTTGCACATTGTGGTTTAACTCCAGCCAGCAACTGAGCCCCACACAGGCACTCACTGCCCCCAGTGAGATGGGGGGAAGAGAACTGGAAAGGTAACAGTGAGAAAGCTCCTGGGTTGAGAGAAGTACAATTAAACATTGAAATAAAATACTAATAATTTTTAATGAAAACTATGAAAGAGAGAGAAATAGAACCAAGAAGGACAAGTGATGCAAAAAACCCCAATTTCTCACTACCAACAGAGCAATGCTCAGCCTGTTCCTGAGCAGCAGCCCCCTGCCAGCCTTTCCACCAGCTCAGTGTGCTGACATGACATATGGGATGAATGTCCCTGGGTCAGTTGGTGTCAGCTGTCCTGGATGCCCCCTCCCAATTCCTTGTGTATTCCCAGCCTCCTTACTGAAAAGTCCTTGACTCTGTGCAAGCACTGCTCAGTAATAATGAAAACATCCATGAATTACCAACACTGCTTGCAGTACCAACCCAAAACACAGCCTCAAAGTAGTTATTGTGAAGAAAATGAGCTCTACCCCAGCCCAAACCAGCACAGCACAAAAGCAGTGCAGTTTTTCTCTAATGTGCTAAAAAGGATAGTGATAACCCGTTGAGATTTTATAACATAAGGTCAGGCTTCTGTGAGCATGCATTTTCCTGTTCTTGATTCCTGAAAGTGGTATCACTCATACAGACTTTTCTGTGATTAGTTTTACCATAAAATTACAGTGAGACACTCAGCAATTGTGATTTGAATGCAAGTTAGATTTATTCAGTATCAGTTGTGCATCATTCTACATGGATTTAGGGCAGTGCGATCCGTCACATGCAAGAGTCTCCTGAAAGAATATTAACTAACCTTATAGGAATGTAAAATGTGCTAAAGTAATTGGCCCCCAGAAATTACTTCCTTGCTTTCAATAACTCTAATTACTATTTCTTTTTAGGCAAATTTTCTACTGTTGCAAACTGCAACACTTCCTGGCTTTGTTGGTGTTTCTTGTATGGTTAACTGGAGCGAAAAGGTCTACATAATGTTTGTGTTTCTCCTTACAAATTGTAAGAACAAGCTCTAACCCAGGGACTTGGGAAACTAAATGCTTCCTTCCAGGTATTCCTTAACAAGTAAAATTTCCCCACCCAGAAATGCTCCCACACTGTCCAGACACAGAAGCCAGCAGAAAAGTAAAAGGAACATGGGAATGTTTCTGCTTTGTTTCCTAGTGCATGCAGAAAAAGAGTAATATTTATCTGAGTGCGTGAAGTCATTTAAACTTTTGCAGTACCCCATCAAGTTTGTATTCCTCCTCCCTCCTCCACTGGCAATAACGTGCCACAAAGTGAATTATGTTAGTCACCCTCTGTCACATTGTGTGCCTCTGTCGGTCTGACTCCATGGGAGCCACCTGCCTGGAGTTACCCGCAGCTTCTGAGGCTCTCGGCAGGCAGGGTTGTGGGAGGGGCAGCCCAGCTCTGCTGGTTGTCCTCTCTGGCTATAGCGGTCCCTCTCCAGGCTGTTTGCTTGCCATGGATCCCATCTCACAGGGGAGACCAGGGAGCAGTCCCTGAACGTGCTGCTCCACTGGCATGCAGAAGATGAAGTCCTCTGCCTGAAAAGCAGATATGCAAACCACCTGCTGCTCTGACACATCCGCCTTTCCCCATGGTCTGTGCCCTGGGAGATATTCACATCCTTACAGTTACTCCTCAGCCTGACCTCTGTGTTGGAAGGCTGCCAGCAAAATTAGAAATTAATTTCAGGTCTAGCGGTGGTTTTATGTGATGCGACTGCTTGTCCGCTGGGAACACGATCCAATTCCCAGAAGCAGTCACTGAGCACTGAACAGATTGCACAGAGTAACAGTTCTCAATCAATACTGACCTGAGCTGGAGATGAACCCATCCACAAGAGAGAAAAAGCTCTTCAGAACTCCCATTTCCAATTCCCTTTGGCATGCTGATTCCCTACCACTGGCCAATCCCTTCTTTCCCAGGATCATTATGAAGCAAACTCCATTTCATTTAGGTCATGACCTTTTGTTTGATTTTTTCAGAGAATTATGACCTACTTTGTGGCTGGGCTTTGTGCTTGTTTTTAACTCTTCAATAGTAAGTTAGTTAATTACCAGAACACAAGCATGTATTTTTAATACTAGCTCCTCAGTGTAACTGGTGTAATGTAAAAATATTTAGGGCTCCTGCTTGTAAATCTAACAACTGCTAGTTCTGAATCTGTTGCTTTTACTCCTAACCTTGATTAAGTCTCCTATATCTCACTGCAAAGTATGACATGAAATTTTGACAAAATGAACTCTCTGGCCTGAAACACAGTATAGAGCCCATAGCTTAGAAAAACACTTCATCTTGCCACTGGCTAAACTGATCTAGGCGTTACCATGTCTACCGGAATAAAGGAAAAATAAAAAGGAGATTCACCACTTCCTGTTTTCTTAATCCACCTTGCCCTGTATTAATCTGAAGATGAGCTTGTGAATGGTCAATGAGGAATCCAGGGCCCAATGACAGTTTGCTGAGCATGTGGCCTAGATCCTTAGCTGATGTATATCATGTATATTTTGAAGTTCATCCCACCAGCAGCAGATTGGGTTCCTGAAAGTAAATACTGACTGCTATGAGGCCTTTTCAGCTTCAATAAGTCATCATTTTCTATTCTAGCTCTTTTCCCAGATTAAGTCCAGATAAGCAAATTAAAGCATGTCACAGCAGTGTTTTGAAGCCATATTTTGATTTTACTGGAAAGGAAATATGTCACCGATGATGTACTTTAACCAGTTCATATTGAACTTCCTCCAAATTGTATTTGCCTCTTTCCTGAAACAATAAAAGTGCTACTATATGGGCCATAACATGCAGGGTATTTCTGAATAGTGTCACAAATAGCAAGTTATAGATAATAAGCAGATCTTTAGGAACACTGGGTAACCAAAGACCTGATAGAGTCATAGCCCTGAAGACCTTAATTAGCTCAAACAGCCTCTGACCTTCATTTCACTTTGTCCAAGTAGAGTCTCCAAGACAGGCTGTAATGCATTTGCCCAATAAACTTGTCACACGAGAGAGACTGTGCAGCAGTGCTTGGTTGGGCCTGCCTTCGCTGAGAGCTAAGAGGATCTCAGGTTGTTTACCAGAAGGTATTGCACAATTCACGAGTTAAAATCAGGCTGGCAGGCTCTGTGGGAGCCACACTGCATAGCACTTCCCCAGCTGCCTGGGTCAAAGGCTTGCATAACACTGAGAAAAGTAATGTGTATTGTGATATTATTTGAAGTGTAAGCTTCATTAAAAATATCATCTGGTGTGATTTTCCAGCTCAGTATGCATGTGCAATTTTCAATTTCTAAGATATAAAGAGAAAAAAAGGACTAGCTCATTGTATTGACATATATTGTTCCGTTAATTTTAGATTCTATGGCGCACTCTTGGTAAACCATTTCACACATTTAGGTAATTTCCTTATACAATTGCATGTGAGTAATAATGCCAGGAAACACAGACTTGCTTTATCCCTCTTCCATGCAGTGCCAAGTAAAAAGCTCTGATGAAGTTGGTACAGTTACTCCAATGTGAGATGCATGAATCTCATCCTCACACCACACAGGCACATAAACAGAGCAATGCAGTCACTGTTTTGTTTTAAACACTATTCTGTGCTGAATCTTCAAATTTATGTTATTTGATTCAATAAATGTTTGATGGTCTCAGTGTAGCATCTAGTGGAGAAAGGGTAAATAACAGAAAAAACGCAAAGCAGAACTGTGCCATTAACCCTGGCGCACAGCAGGGATGAAAATGTGCCTTGTTGGGGAGGGGGAACACTGGGAATATTCACTTCCACAAATCATTCAGCAAAACACTTTAAGGTTTTCTGCAAAGTGGCTGCAGTTAACTGGGTACAACATGGGACTTGTAATCCTGGCAGAGCAGGATGGTATCACTGGCCTGAATTCAGCTCAGGAAGGTCTCTATGTCTGAGGCATGCAACTGTTATGATGGCAAATTGTCCTTTAGAAATTTCCCTACTTAGTTTAAATGTGCTCTCACTATGGCAGTAATGTTTCTGTCCTGGCTTAGTCAGCTTTGTGTTTCTTGAGTTCTTGCTAAAGCTGTCTCCAGTTTAACTACAGAGCCAGAGCTGCTGTTCCCAACTCTCTGCACAACCCAAACGATGTTGGTGTTACTGCAGCAGCTGGTCATGCTGGAAACACCACAGCCAATTCTGGCTCAGAGGGCACTTGGCTCAGGACCAGTCAAGGATCGTGGTGCAGCCAGACCTCACAGGGCTCAGGGAAGTTGTGAATGCAGAAGCAAAGCAGGAGTTGTTCCTGCTGCCTTTCTGCATATTTAATCTGGGATTCAAGGGTTTAGCTTTCAAGACATTTCAAATCTCAGCAGGTCCTGAAAAATGGGATCCTCTGTGGAATTGCTTAACAGCAGCAAAAAAGCTTAGTGTAACATTTATAACATAATTTTTTCTGAATGTCATTATTATATCCTGTTTATAAACAAATTAGAGTAGTATATCCATCATGAAAGAGAAGAAAGTTTAATTTTCAATAACCATGAACTGAACAGAGTAAAGAACAGAAGGCTTGTTTTATAATTATTTTCTTCAAACTTTATTGTGACTTTTCAAGTGCATAATGTCTTTAGCATTTTATGGGGAGGTGAACAAAGCAGCACAAATAGCACGAATCCATACACCAGAATCTGCCCCTAGGCACAGTTCATAGTGGAGAGTCCTCCACTGTTAGAGAAGGGAGACAGCTATGAAATTATTGATGGGGTTGCAGAGCCAGTTCCTCATGATATGGCATGGAAATGTGCTGCCTTGGGCAGGAATACAAAGTAGAGGGTAAGTATGTCCCTCATTAACAGCACCTCTGGAGAACACAGTGATTAATCCAAAATTATCTGAGATACAATTTCTTTGCAATTCATGAGGACTCTGTGTGTTGCCACACACACGTAGAAGCAATTACGGGAGGATTTGCTTTAGCCTGGTGGCACTAACCAATATGTAGCAGCAGATTCAAGGGTTACCCATTCTGCATTTGTCCTTGCTAAATCTTCAAAGCAAGGTAGAGAGGTGACCAGATCTGCTCATTCCTTCACCCCCATTAGCACACCAGAAGGTGTAAAGTGGGGGATTCTCATTTTCCTACCTTGGTGCAAAGAGCAGAGCTGAGAGTGCTGCCTGCGAGCGCTGGGGCTGCCCAGGTCATCTCCTGAAGTGCCTTTCAGCTCCATCCTAATCTCAGTCCAACCTCTCATTACTTGGTGCTTTCATTTTGCTCTGAACTGTTGGGGGTCCTGTCCAGTGATCCCAAAATAAAAGTCCACTGGAATCAGAGTAACTACCTTGTTTTTTGAATACTTAAGAAAGGGCAGCAGACATCACTGAAAAACACTCTCAGAGCAGTCCGTAAGTGACAGAGCCTGGAGCTGGAGAGAAAGAGCTTCAGATTTTTAACTTTTTATGTAGAGAGGAATTACTTTATGAATGCTTTCTGTTGTCCTAAAGGTGACTTGGGATTATCAATAGCAACATTATTGGTAAAGCCAAGCATTCAAAAAAGAGTTTGTTTCCAAGACTGTGAAATACAAAATAGAGGTTCATTTTAATTTGCATTCTGGGGCTGTTTTTCTGGCTTTTTCAACTATTGTATTCCAAGTCCCCACAACTATTATGATGAGAAACATCATCATGATCATTCTTATCATCAGTACCATGTCTGTTTATAACACTAGTACATGAAAGCTAAGATTTTTAGATAATAAATTTTACAAGCTGTGGGCAACATTAGAGATTTGCTATAGATCAGATAAAAGCCACATTAAATCTGCAACTAAATGGTAGCCTTGATGGTGGTGGCACCAGAGAGATGAAGCACTGAGCCATCCTGTCCTCAGTGTGTGGTCCCTTTATGGCTGAGTAAGAGAGGTGCAGGTAGAATAGCAGTGTAAGTGCAATACACTTGTTGGTTTCAATGCAGAGAACAGTCCATAGGGCTGACAAATCACTCTTTGCTGACTCCTCTGTTCTTCTATGTCCCTGCTAGCCCAGAAGCCAAGATTGTGTCTTTGAAAGCATCTTTCCAGGGCTCAAACCACTGGACAGCAAATAGTTTGAAAAATTGTGTTGGCTCTCTGATCCTCTTGTCTTTGGTTGTT
Organism: Sakesphorus luctuosus; assembly: GCA_013396695.1. Classification (NCBI taxonomy): domain Eukaryota; kingdom Metazoa; phylum Chordata; class Aves; order Passeriformes; family Thamnophilidae; genus Sakesphorus; species Sakesphorus luctuosus. The sequence goes on along the minus strand of VWZD01002026.1, from coordinate 2,308,013 downwards.
TCAAACACCATCTGGTACACTCCATCCATACTATTTTAGGGTGCAGATATTTTTAAATAAAAAAGAACACATACAACTTTTTTGCAGTCTTGATCTGAAAATAACTTTTTCACCCTATTAGAAAATGCAGCAAGCTGAATTTTCTGTAAATGCTGATGCTTTTGATTATAATTAATCTGGCTAATTTCTACATGTTCAGCCCAAGCCTTCTAATATTTTTTTGCTATTTATAACATGAACTTTGGAACCACTTCAGGAAGCCAAAAAGTGAACATTCTATGAATCAAAAAATGCAGAATGAGCTGTACAGTTCCTGGAAGAACTTAACCAGTCAAAAATCTCTCTTGACAATTTTAATTACTTTGCTGGGAGGCCAGAACGTGGGTGTACCAGAAAGTAGTTTGCACATTTGTTTTGTTTAGCTGAGCTGCTGCTGTGCCTTCTTTTGTCTTTTTCTTAGGAATGGCCAGTTTTCTGTACTGCACACTCAAGTAGATGGTTAATGCAAGGTCAAAGCAAACCACAATGGTCAATAAACACTCTTTTATTTTTCTCTGCAGAGATACTTGTAACAATCATTTACTTTTGAAATTATGTCATGTTATACTTCAATGGAGAAAGGTGTTTTGAAGACTGGAGTTGCATTTCTGGCTGTGGCTTGCCAGAAGGGGGAAAGCCTTTCACTGCTGCTGTTGGCAGACAATGTTGACCTCAAAACCTCAACTGTGAAACTGTGGAGCAGTGAGAGGTGACATAGTCTCCGCTGTGTTTCAGATGAGTGACGAGTTCTGCGCAAACTTTGGTAAAGAAGCCTGTGAAAGGCCAAAGGAGCCAAGCACTACAGTACTTTCTTTAAAATCCAGAGCAAAAGAACATGGGATAGGATGACAGAGAAGCCACTTTCTCCTCCCTTCCTCTATGTATTTGTATTTTTCAAAAGGTTTCCCAATGTTTTACTTGAAACAGACTGAAATGTGGAAAGTGCCCATCTTGAAAGCTTGAGCTCCTTCCAGAACTTGCCTTGCAGAACAAGGAAACAAAACCAGTGCAAGTAACTTCTTTACAGAGGTACAGTGTGTACTGCTTATCTATACAAGCTGCTGTCACCTTAAGAGAATAAAGTACTGTGGCCTTTACTCAGATATAGAGATCTTAGCAACAGAAATGTAAATAGCATTGAGTGCAAAACACAGCAACCTGTGCACTTACATCATTCTTACTAGAATTGGTGCTCTCTGGCTTCTAGCTTTGAAAGAAAACTGTCTACCTTCCTGCTAGTTCCCCACAATTCAGCCAGATACAGGCCAACATAAAGCTGGGGGTGTGGGGGAAATAAAGCCTGTGGAGAGGGAGCCTGTACCTTTGAACTGCTCATTTCAAATATTAATTGGAATTTTTTTATCACCCTTGAAAGAAATCAATAGTAGAATTGAACTAACTCCTCACAAATGGAGACCACTAATACTCTTGCTTTTTGCATGTGCCTTTCTTTCCTCTCAAATACTCCAGAATTTTTCTGACAAGCTGCAAAGCCAGGAGCCAGTTGTTAGTGCTGGGTTGCTTAATGATGGACTTAGCAAAGGAAAAAACTATTTTAAAACATTCAGCATAGCTCAAACCAAAGTTACAGGCTTGCTGCAGAAATTACTGGGTGAGGCTCTTTGGGCTAAGTCAAAGTGAAGGTCTACTAAATGGTCACTTTTGGCTTTGTATCTATGCAACTGGTTTGCTTAAAATAAGATCACCATGGATCTCATCTCAAAATGTTGATCAAATCCCTTTTAAGGTTCTAAGAATGTTCAGTAGATGTTTCATTAGTTTAAATGTTTCATTGGGATTTCTCAAGTTCAGAACCCACAGGAAGTAAAACGTCTGACACAGATGTCTCTCTGCTGTGGCTGTAATATAAGAAAGGCTGAACCAAGTCACATTAAACGTCCAGATAACCTGGCGCCCTGCAGGTGCCTACAGTAGAAATTTAAGGACAAAGCAGTAACAACTTAATTTCTTCTCCTATTTTCCATCTCAATTTCTGGCCTATTTAAGGACAAAATTGGAGGCTCTGTCCATTTTTCTGCAAATCAGCTTGTTCTGCTTGTTTAGGAACTTCATGCAGCCCTTACTGTTTTGGGCATCTGAAAGATCTCATGATGATGAACTACCCAAATTAAGCAGATATTGTTTAGATTGTACTTTCTTTTCCTTGTTTTACACTTCCATCTGAAAAAAGTATTATAAGATTCATTGTAGTTCTCCTAGGAAATTAGTAGCTATTCTCTGTTCACCTTTCACATATCAAATGTGATTTTTGATACCTATATTACATCTCCCATTTGTCATATATTTTCTAGGTAGTTCCAGAGTACTTGATCTGCCTTACAAAGGCATTCCATCTTTCTGATCAATTCTGCTTTTTAATGTTATTCCAATCCTTAAGATGTTATTACATGTCAAGGTGCTATAAGCAGAATTGTGTGTTGTATTGAAGTAAACAACATGATTCCTGAGGATTTATAGAGTAGCATTATGTTTGATGGTTACCTTTTCATTCTGTTCTGTCCTTATCAGTCCCAACTGCCTCTCTGAGCACTGAGATAACAATTTCAGAAAACTACCCATAGTGACTCTAAAATGTCCTTGCTGACTGATATGAACTAATTTAGAGCCTACTATGTTGCACAGGTAGAGATTTTTTGTTTTCTTTTCATGGACATCTGTGATTGCTGCATTTTAGCTGCTATTTTCTCACCTACTTCATCTTTATCATGATTTCTTTTTTTTCCCTATTTTGTGCCAGCTGTCTTGGGTTTGGTTTTCCTGAATCATCATGAATCCTTAGGAAACAGTTATCTCACTGTTCAGTCCTGTTTTACTTACCACTTGTGAATGTGCTTTGAAACACAGGTCCCTTTGGAATCTCACTGCTCTCCCTTCTTTGTGATCATTTACTTGTCCATCTTCCCCTTGAAGCACTTACCAATCACAAAATGAGCTCCTTTCCTGCACTTTTTTAAAATGTTTGGGTAAATCTGTGTATGTGATTGCACCATCCAGGCTGCATGTTAAATATGCCTACAGTCCCCTTATTGGTCAGACTGGGAAGATACTCACAACATGCTCTGTCTCCCTCTGTTCCATACATTTGAATTTCCTATCTGTGGACATTAGACTGAGAGTAAAAGCAAGCTAGGAAGAGAAGGAGAGGAGGCAGGACACAGCAGAAGATGGTATGGACTTTTCCTCCAACGGGGAGTCAATTATGGCCGAGGACTCCGGTGACCCAGAGTTTATACACAGTCTGTACAAGCCAGGTCCTCTTTGCTGGCATTTTCAAAGCACTATCAGGTTTGCAGTTTCCACCTCTTCCCATTACATGGTGATGAGCCATGTGTTAGACTGACTGGTTTGTCATTCCTACGTTTTCCCTGAAGTCTTGCCTAAAAATTGGAACATCATATTCTACTTTCTGTTCCTCCAGAACTGAACTCACTCCAAACCATAAATTACAAAGCACAGTGAATAGTTTGGTGATTTCAGATCCAAGTTCCTTTTGAACCCTGGGCTGAGAAACACGTTGTCCTGGTAGACAGGTACCATACAGTTTGCTGAATGGCTCCAAACCCACAAGCACTCAGTTTTGTGATAATGTTTCTTCTGACCATACCCCTAAAAAAGGTTTCATTGTGGCAATCACTTCAAAATCTCCCATAAAGAACAGTCATGGGGAAAAAGTCATTAGTTTTCTCCTGCGGTTTCCTTGAATGCTTCTGTTATATCTCTATTTCCTGCTAGTTTCTCACATTTTCTGGCAGATCTCCTGTTCTTGATGTGTTTGGAAAAGTTCTTACGCTTCAAAATATTTTTTTGACCTGCTTTGTTACAGTTTTCTATTTAACTTGCCAGAGTTTATGCTAGAAAAAGAAAATACCAGAGAATGCACATGTGGCATTCAAAAAAAGGCTCAGATATTTGCATTGGGTATCTAGAAGTTTAACCTTCTGGTACTTTGATGTGTATTAAAGGCAAAGGAGTTTGTCAAAGGCTGGCTGGAGAAAAAAGGTTTTAGTGATATGTGGTATGGCAGCTGCAGGTACTGATGTTTCCACCATCTTTCATTCACAATATATTCCTAGAGCATTCTCTTTTAAATGTATTTTTAAGAGAAATACAGCCAGCCTCCAGACTGGATGATAGCTGCAGCAAGCTTATTAGCATAAATTATTATTTCACAGTATTCTGACGACTAGTACTATGGCACCAGGTATTGCACAAACTTAAAGAGACAGTGAGTCCCTGTCCCAAACAGCGAAATGTTTCTGTCCCCATAGCTTAGGACACAAACATTCAGTATTTATGTCCATACTAGGACATGTGAACAGTGATCCCAAAGCCATGTTCCAGCACAACCTTGCCTGCCACTCACTCTGATCAGTGGCACACTGCACATGGGATTTGGCCAACTTTAACGTTGTGCCTGTGCCCCTGAAGATTCCATGAGCAGGGCATGTATGGTCTAAGGGCTTTGCTGAATCAGGATCCTACTTTATAGAAAATGTATCTGTTAATAAACATACATTATGCATGATTAAGCTTAGCGTTAGGAATAAGTGCCTTGTCTTCTCTTTTCATAGCTCAGCTCCACCTGTGGTGAGAGTCATTTATCTTGCATTGCTGTAATGCAGTGTTTAAGTACGTCTTCTTGGCCACAAAGCAGTTTGCGTGGTGTTTCAGTGAGAGGCTTAAAATCCCATTCACATTTTTAATATACATTTCTCTCACATAAATTATCACAGCTTGGTTGGCAGGTCTTGCATGAGTAATAAGGTTGTTGGCACAAACACATACCACAGATCTATTAAGTAAAGGGGAAGCTTTTGCTTGTTCCTACATTTACATGAGACCTGTGAGGTTTAACTTGTACACAACAGTTTAAGACGCTGGTGTTTTATGAGCAGGACACAACTAGTCATAAGATAACATATCCTCCCCAAAATGCATCAGCACAGTTCAGATAAATCCCCATGCACTGGTTTGAAAATTAAACTCTTGCTCTGCAAAACATCTCTGCAAAAGGCAGCTTTCATTGCTTATGTGCACAGGCAGACTGTACCAAAAACTTGCTGTTGTATGAAAGAGCCACGCTACTGAAAGAGAAATGAGCTGAATGCACTTTTTACACGTGAAAGGAATATGCTCTCTTTCGAGTAAATAATGACAGAGTCACATTTCAGCTTGCTTTCTCTCATTTGTAATTTTGGGAAGTGATTGCTCAGAGTATTTAACACGTAACTCAGAATTCTGCAAAGTAAGTTCTTTGCTGAACTCCCCACTGTAAGGTCTGAGCAATGTCTGTACACAACCAACCTGCAGTGCAATTTCACTCTATTGCTTTTGTAAGAGCTGGACAACTTTGTCTCAATATCTGTTTTTAAAACATTTAGCGCTCTTACAGTGCAGGCCTGACCTGAAGTACTTTGTACATGGTGGGAACCTTCCACTGCCTTTATTTTGGGCTTTGAATGAAGCCTTCTGTAAAAAACAAAATGCACCAATGACAATGTATCATGAGGAAATAACTTTGGAATATCTAACCTTTGGAATATCTGTAGGTGTGTCACGAATTTTGTGTTAGATTAGCAAAACATGTCCTTTCATGACTGTGCAAGATCACATTTGCCAAAAAAATGTTGTGTAGTTTTACAGTCACATTGAACGGTTTGGAGAGATTCTCTATCACACACTCTGTGTAAGTTAATGTATTAATTATTGTTCTTCTAAATTGAACATAACTGTACGTGTAACATAAACCATGCACAAGTAAAGAAAATGATATGAAAATGTGAGAGGCAGATTTCAAAGCTTAAGTGCAAATGGATTAAAACATATCTGTGCACTTTGTGACTGGATTTGCCATGATACGAAAGAGAATTACCAGGAAACCAAGACAACTCTGCTGCTAGGATCCCTCTAATGCATAGAAGAACATATCCCCTGCTTGAGAGGCTGGCAGCAGCTCACAAACAAGGATGCAGTTGTTGGATGTCTCTGCAGACACCACTATCAGTTTGTCAATATAACTATGGTGATGTTTGAGAAGAGTTGGAGCAACATGGATGAAATAAGGAATGGCATCACTGGTGCTGTGCGTATTGTTTTGTGGCTTTATGAAATCATCAGTCTAGGAAATGTTCAATCCAGGGGACTCATTCACGTTTCAAACTTTGTCATCCTATCGATTTTTATAATGAAGTTTAAATCCCAGCATTTTGTATTTGTTTTCTACTCACAATCATTAAGCATTCTATTATTTAAAAGTGGTCCAGAGATTGTGCATTATCTGAAATTTCTGCTTAACTGCTTTACCCAAATTCACTCTTCTGGCCCAATTCAACTTGTTGCTGAAAGGAGATGTGGAGAATCCTGTGTGTCCTAATTCTTGGGAAGAGGGAGAGAAGGTAAAAAGACCTTGGATTATTTAGCCTAATAAAATGAAGGAGGTATGACCACTTTCTTAGAAGTAGTTGGGGGAAAATAGCACTAAAAGGATATTTAAGCAAAACAACAAAACTGGCACAAAACCAATTTGGGCTGGAAATGTACATAAGCTTTGGAAACATCAAACAAATGAGACTTTTAGAAGAGTAAATGCAATTAGAAGAGTAAATGCAAACTCTCTCTGCATCTTGCAATGGTTAGGTATTTAATTGTGAAATCCAAGAACTCATTCCCAAACATTTGGACTTGGCAATATTAAGGATTTTCTCCAAGATTCTACATATTATTTGTGTCTGGTTTTAAGGAAAGAGCTTGGTTGAAAGAGGTAATGTTTTAATAAGTGGGCATTACAGACATTTTTAACCAAACCTCTTTGCACACAGTACAAACACATCAAAGCACGGAGCCGTTAACCCACGTCTTTGAACGCCAACCTTCCCACGGGCCACATATGAAAACTTCCTCGTGGCCAACGGGCACGAAGCATCTCACACCTTGGAGGGCTCTGGAAAAAGGGCTACAGGCAGAAGGGATTCTCTGGGACATTCGAGGGAGAAGCTGGGTGGGCATTTGAGAAACACGAAGGATTCCCACGCTCAGACCTCGCTGCTCTTCCCTCCCTGCCCAGGGCGGGGCCGCGCCCTCCGCACCGCCACGGGCGTGACTGACGGCTCAGCTGGCCAATCGGCGCTCCTCGCCGCGTTAATTGATGGTACAACTAACCAATCAGACTTCCATGTATCCCTCGGCCCCGCCCTCTCCTTTTACGGACAGGCCTCCGGGCCAATAAAAGCGGATGCAAAGGCACCGCTCCGCTTCCGGCTCTCGCGAGNGGGAAAGCGCCTCCGCAGCGCCCCACCGCCCTTCTTGCCCCCAGTCCCCTCTGCCTCGCGGCCGGGGCTGCGCGTGGAGCGACCGCCGGTCCGTGTGAGGCGGCGCCGCGCCCTGTGAGGGAGAGCCCCGGCGCCGCGCGGCCGCTCCGCCCGCTGCCGCGAGGAGAGGGGGGA
>VWZD01002026.1:2254426-2291779 GCA_013396695.1 Sakesphorus luctuosus | reverse complement strand
GGGGGGGGGGGTGTAAAGCTGTTTTTGACTTTTCATGGTCCCCGTGCCTGCAGAATCTGGATTATTTTCAAATTTAGCAATAGTTGAGTAAATTTTATAGAATTGAATTATAGATGTAATAAAGATATTAATTAAAATATCTCTGCTCTCAAAAACATGCCAGTTAAAAAGTTGAGAGACATACAGTGAGAAAATGAGGTAAGAGTAACCACTAAGGATATATATATATATACACACACACACACACAGTTACATTTAGAACAGAGTTCCTCAGTAGAGGACTAGGAAATAGATTGAAAATGAACATCTGACATAGAGTCCTCCAAGAGGAAATTCCTGCAGGAGAACTTCATTCTTGAGATTAATTAAATGAAAGATTAGAAATTCTCTAGGTAGCTGTAAGCTATTTAATAAAACTGAAGTAAGCAATTAAAAGACTGTGTTGTAGTTACGAGCAGAGGCATTGCCTCTTTTTAGTGATCCTGCTGCTGCCCCCCCTCCCTGTTACAGATGTTCCCCCTCATTTTACAGGAGAGCTGTGTCTGAGCTCATTAATGCTGGATGCTTTCTGCAGAAGGATTTTCATAAAAAGCATCCTCTGAATGAGGATGATGTAGATAATAACTTCTTTGGCATTGAGAGCACATACACAGTCCTGAGAAAACAGAAATAAAAATGCTTTATAGAAATTATACTAATGAAATGTGTGTGAGAGAGTAACTTGAAAGAGACACCTGATTAACATCTGAAACTTCAGCGAACATTCAGCCACCTTTGAATAGAACTTATGTTTCCAATAAAGCTACTTTGTCAAATCTGTGGTTTCTATTTCTGAGTTACATGGATGTGAGCATTTTCCAATCCACCTCTTTGCAGTATTTTTTCCTTTGTCTTCCTGACAAACAGATTAATTGTAACTGTTCTGGGAAATGATTGTAGTCCCTCTGGCATCTGCAAAAGGCATTTTCCACTGAAGTCTTTTATATTCATTCTGAATGTATTTTGTGTTCTGGGGTGCCAGATAATTGTGTGCGCTCTGCAGTTGTGTAAAACAAACTGGGATGTGTTGTATGACCCGAGGTCTGTCCCTCATCTGAGGGCAGTGAGTGACAGCAAATCGTGTCCTCATGTTAGGGAGAAAGATGCACAACTGCAGGTTAGCACTGGATTCCCCAAAATTGAGTCGTTGCCATAGTTCAACAGAATTAGTGTGCCACAAGTAATTAGGAAAAATAGAAAAAAATTGAAAAAATATTCCTTATATGTATCAAGTAGTGCTATTATAATAATTTTAACTTACTTCAAAGTAAGATGCTACTTAAGTCATTAAAGGTAAGAGCACTCTATGATAAGATATTTTTTTAGAAGTGATGATTACTTTCCATAAGAAAACAGATGTGGTCTCAATGAAAATATAGATAGGCTGATACAGAAGTTCTGAAGGTAAACTTATTAATGTTGTTATTTTTCTACTGTAAACAGAAAGCCACAATCTAAAAATTTGCTTTCCAGACTTAAAACATTTATTGTCAGTACTCGGAAAAATGCACAAGGAAACTTTCTTTGGCTCTATATATATGTCTATCTATCTCTATATTTTCATAGCAAAATATAATTAACATATATTCTATGTGTCAGATATATCTGTACACATGCTAAATAAAATACTATAGTAGGTGTATAGTAGACTAAAGATGGAATGATAACATTTTAAAATTCTATAACCATAACACCGTGTTTTACTATAGAATATATTTAGAGAGTATTGCAAGATTTTTTGAAATGATGTTTGAGAAGCAAATACCAATGTTTGCACTTCCTCTTCGGAAGTGATGGGGAGATGTATTTTGTATATTGTTTTTGTATTAGACTGAATTTCTGTCAAACCAATGTCATACATGCTTGCACTTCAAAAATAATGTTGAAATGTTCTCTTGACTTCTTGAAACTTTTTTTTGGCAACACAACACTTTCCATTTATTTTGTCCCTTGTTGAACAGTTTTTGTGTGTGTTTTCAAAAGCACTTCCATTCACCATTCAAGGAATTCAATAGAATTCTAATAGGAACTGCACATAAATAACTACAGAAATCAATGCTTCAATTCAGCCAAGACTTTTTCTGTGACTTCAAAAGCCACAAGAGCATTTATTATTAGAAACATACAATTGACTTTTCTTGTATTATCATTTTGCACAGTGATTTGGTTTTACCACCACAACAAGATGTTTGACAGTTTCATTTGAAAATGATGTATTTACACTCAGCATTCCAAAACAGTGTAATTTTTATCTTTTCTCTGGAGCTCTGTCTATTCATGTTAATTTGCATGTTCCGCTCTGTGCAGAGGTTGTCAGTGAAATATTCACTGGTAGATTTCTCCTTAGAGGTCAACCAAGTGTTCAGCATAATTTCCTATTCCTGTATTGTGAGGAATATATTTAAAAAAATCTTTAAAGAATGGAGTTGCTGGGTTAATTTTTGTCTGTTCAACTCATACAATGTAAGGCATATCCTCTCCACCTAAATGTTCAATTTCCTGAAATGAACAACCACAGAAGTGACCAACCTGAGATGGTGCAGGTTTGTCTTGGAAGTAATTCCAGCCTTGAGTGTCAACACTGACTCAGGCTATGTTGTCTGGAATGGTCCTCTTGATTCTGAAGTTTTTAGGTGGGTTGTGGAAAGTGATGAGATCTCCAAGGAGGTGGTTTGAGCAGCCCAGAAGCTTTAGAAAATAGATGCTGCTTTTCTTTTGAACTGGCCCAAAGATGATGTGAAGTGAAATGCAGCTCTCCGTGATCACTGATGGTTTTTACAGCCTTGTCAGTGACCCCCTTGAGTGCTGTGGCCTTTGGACAACCCTTGCACGCAGATTCTGCCAGGTAATAAATAGTGCAGTGTTACCACCTTGAATGGAGAGCACAGCCAGAAGGAAGAGTTTTGTTCTGGTTGTCAGGAGGGTACTTAGGTTAATGATTTTTTCTACATTCGATTTTACTTTTCACCATTGCTAATAGTTTGAAAAACCAAGTCAGCCACAACAGAGCCTTTGAGGTGATGGTAGCCTTCCTCCACCCTCCCAGTCTCCTAATTCCATCTAGTCTGGTTCTCTGTGAGGAGGCTGAATGGTGTTTGGAGGTTCTTTGTGGAGTTTTCTCTCATGTACTGACTGGTGCTGAGACTTGTCACCCCCCAGTCCAGTTACCTTGCAAAGGAGACCCACAGTCCATCCTCACCTGCCTTGTTGCACGAGCAGGTGCTTTTGGTGGATGCACATTTTGGCACTTGAGAAGTATTTCAGCCAGGTGGAGAGATGGGCAAGCGTGGCCTGTCTCTAGTCTTTCCCTGTCCTAACACTTGGAGTGGAAAGACTATTCAGATAAAACTCACACTGCACCTTGAGCAGCATTTTAGCGGTGATAGGGGAAAGAGGGCAGGGTAGAGCAGGGTGAGGAGCAAAACTGGTTAACATAGACGGTGCCATAACTACAGATCCATTAGTGTTCAGTGTCATCATTTAGAATTCAATGCATTTAGGATTTGAGTCGAAATCTGATCTGCTCATTCCTCAGGGTTCTTCCCAGTTTCTTTTTCCACTTCTGTCTAATTCAGATTGCATTCGAGTCAGCTGCTTTCTTCTTGACACTTATGTCATTCAAGCATCCACAAAGTTAGTGTGTTAATATCTGCATTTGAACTGACTGATGGGTACACCAAAACCTATCTTAATTTTGTCACTGCAACATGAAGCTTCTTTTGATTTCCCAGGATGTTCAGCATTTACCGAAACAAGATAATGGAATGTTGTTGGCAAAATTTGTAAGCCTAATGTTTGAAGTTCATTATACAAGGCTTTGTTCCTGAAACAGACTCTTGCCCTTCCTCTCTTCTTGGAAGTGCTTGGGATTTAGCGAAGTTTTAAGCCACAGTGGTAGAAATAGCAATAATGGGCATCTAAAAATGGTTTTGTTAGGGAAAGTTGGTTCTTCTCAATAGCGAAAAGGATTTTAAATCTGTGTGAAAGCAAGAATTCCTCTGTATTTTTAGGTTTATTTGTCTTCTACTTCTTTATGAAGAACAGCTTATGACAGTAAGCAAGACAAACCTGACACCTCATGGGTTTTTTGAACCATTGTGTGTATTATCCATCCCCTCTTGAGCTTCACTTGCGTAGACAACCCCAAATGTATTGGTGGAAAGGAAAAAAATATTAGTGGTTTGTTTCAAATACAGGAAGGAGAAACCTGAAGCATGGAGGTATTGAAATAAATTTTTGGTGTGGAGCAACAAAGACGTCACTGCTTGATACAGCACACTGTGCTTCACAGCTCCACACTGTCGCGTTTTATTGAACGTTTTTTTATGGTGTATATATATATACACACCTTGTTTGTTGAGCAGGTAATTAGAAATTCACCTCAGAGACAAGAATATAGTCCTAAATTTGGATTAAATCTTTCCCTCACCACTTTACTGCATTTTGTACTCATTCTTTTTCCAGAAGTGCTTTTTTCTGCCAGGCCAGTGGGTCTGTGAGTGTGAATTCCTCCATCCCATTTCAAAAAATGAGTCTAATATATGGATAAAAATTTTGTTTCAAAGTGCTTGCAAACTGTAATACACTTAATTTTTGCAGTCTTGGGTGAGACAATCTGAATTCTTCCTGGTTTATCATTGTGCTTTTTCCAGTGTTTCATTTTGGTATTGTTTGGTACAGGGAACAGTGTCTTGGGTGTTCTTACTTGACCTGCATCTGGTTTTGGAAGCCTAAAAATGAGTTTATTTGAGCTTGTGCAATACTGAGCATCATGAGAGAGGACCTTCATCTGTCCCGTGGGTTGTGCGCCTGACTAAGCATCCTCATATGAGGAATTCCCTTCTACAACAGCATGACATAGTTGGTTTATGTTTGTATCTTATGACCTACTAAAAATATTCTCTTTCCTTCCCACTTACCTTCTAAGATCCTTTTCAGCAGAATTGGTGTTTAACTGCCTTGTATTCAGTTTCTGTATTTGTGCAGTGGATTATGCTGCTTGATCGAATACAAAAAATGTCCAAACTTTATACAAGAAATGTATGTTTTCAGAAAATAGTTTTCTACTTCATTTTTAAGAATAAATGTTGCTCTTACATTCTGAAGACACTAATGACACTTTAAGAATGTAATTCTTTCCTGAATTTAAGAATGTATTATGGAATGAAGTAGATCTTCTGTAACTTTCTGTAAATGACTGGATACAGTGTCTGTGAGGGGTTGTGGAAACTACTGGGATCAGTGGAGAAAGCCTGAATTGTATCAGAAGCTGACCAAGGAGAACACTGCAAACAGCTGTACTCTAAAAGTATTATTAGTCATGCTCTTCAAAAATCAGTCTTGAAATCATCCTGTCTCATTATGGTAATTAATAATTTGGTGGAAGAATTATGTCTCCTCTAATTAAAAGCTGTAGTTAACAGAGAGTTCAGAAATTTTTTTAATATATCAGAGGACTAGATTGTCCTGTAAGGAAAATAAGATAAACTCATAGATTTGAATACTAAAATAATCGATGCAATTTAATAATACAAAGTCGAGTTTTTAAGGCATAAGAACATTTCTTTGCTTTTAGAACTCAGGAACTGGTAAGTAGGAGAGGAATTTGGGAATGTTGATAGTAATGTCAGTAACAGCTCCAGATAGGAAGCACGGGCAAGGATAACTCACCTAACCATTATCTGTGGTTCAGTGTAAGAGCAGAAGGTGTCAAAGAGTCTCTGCACCTGATCTGGCTTGGCTGATGATCTTTATTGCTGGCCTGGGTAGCAGAAGAGAATCGAGGACAGCGTGTCTGAACTTTCACCCACAGCACAAATCAGGGGGGACTGTAAATGGTTGCAATAAAACTTCAGTGCAGAGTTTTAAATTTTTTATTGGCAAACTTGTCAAAGTAAAGGAGAATCAAATTCATTAGTGACTACAGAACATAGAGTATGTTTTTAAAAATGTATTTATAAAGCTATTTTCTAAGGCATATATCAGTCTTTTAAGACAGTTTCTCTTGCGCAGTTTTTGTCCAGACTTTCTTCTCTTTTTGTATGAGAATACACCTGGAAAAAAAAGCATTCTGTGAAAGCTTTGAAAGGTCTTAGTTTTAAAAACAAATTGCATAAGTTAGATTTCTACTCATAAAACATTTACAATTGTAGTCTCAATATTAGAAACTCATATATTTTATGTAGTTACCTTGATTTACTGATGTCATGACAACCAACTGAAATAATGGCTTCTTGCTTCAGGATATTTTTGCTGAAACCAGCTGAGAGGGTAAAAGAAGTTTCCATTCTGTGCCCATTTCTCCAGAAAAGAATGCTGCTCCTCAGGGCCCTGTTAGGAGAGACAAAAGGCTGATCAGGAGGAACATCTGGATCTGACTGTCAAATGAACTGGTGTGGCACTGCCACTAATTCCAGCTCACTCCTAACATTTGTGTCCTAGTTCAGATTCACAGCATTTGCAGCAAGATTATCAGTCTTGGGGAAAAAAATAGAAAGGGGAAAAAACTCTTTACTTGTTTCTGAGCAATTGATGTAATTTATTAATTGTGAGAAGTAGATAATGTGCTTTAGAGGCTTAAATACATCTGCTCAGTGGACTAGTTTGAGAGTGTGCCAAGATGAGCTGATTGTATGTGTTTTAAACCTTAAGGGTGTCTGGAATGCTTTTGATGGTTCATATGTCTGTATGTGGTATATACCACTAGAATTTCTTGTAAAGTATTCTTTAAGGTTTTTGTTTTGATTTGTCAGTTAAATGCTGAATTGTCTTTCCTTCAGAATTTCTGTTCCTGCTTGTGTTTAATCTCATCTGAGTTTACTTGGATCAAATCTATTACAATACAATTAAAAAAAAGTACAGGATTTATCAACATAGGAATTTTTTATTAAAATAGATTTCTGCTAACAAGCAAAATCATTATTTCAAACCTGTTCTTGTGGACATTCTTATTCCACCTTGAGTAATCTAATTAATTGACTTTTGGTTGAATTCTCTTCTGAAATTAAGGCAGCCCTACAGCTGAATAAATTGGTGTTTTGGATGACATTAGAGAAGAAAAGAAGAAAAAAGAGAAAGAAAAACTTGTGTTATATATTTATTAACCTGGATTGAAACCTGAACATCTGAAGTAATTTTTATTTCTTGAGTAAAAAGATTTTGTGGAGTCATTTTATGCATCTTAAACATCTTAAGTATTAAAATACAGTGAAGCATAAAATATCAATATGTATGGAACATAAAACTAGAACAGGTAAGAAGTGAATACATTTCATGTGATAATTAAAAAATCTCCTGTCACTTGAACTCCTAATCATTTACAACTTAGGTTACGAAAAGTAAATTTAAACTATTATTTCAGTGCTAGTCTCTGTTTTAGAAAGAAAACAATGGTTTTAAAATCAGTTAAATTGTTTCTGAAGAGTTCATTTGCTCTCTGAAAGTCATCTTTCAGCTTGTAACCTAAAGCTGACTAAGCTGTCTAAATGGATAGGTGCAGCTGGAAGTGAATAGGGATCATCTCCCTTTCCCTGTGCTCAATTAAACGTTGATTACTGTGTATAAATATTTTTTATTCTTTACCAATTACTCTTCCAAGACCTGCAGCGATGCCTGGTAGTGATTTTACAGAAGATGTTAACTCAGCCACACATAGTTAAGCCCACGTCCCCTCAAGTCTCCTCACTCCTGTGTTGCCTGCCATGGGCTGTGGCAGTGATACGTCTGTGAGTGCTGCAGACCCTCTGACGTGAGGGTGGCTGTGGCTGTGCAGATTACATAGTGCATTTTTAATATGTAATTATTCTAAATGTTATTAATACTTTGCCTTTTCAGAGGAGTTTATGCATTCACTGGCAACTTAAGAGTTGTGTTGATACATCAGAAGCTTTCTAAATTGTGGTATTAATATGTTAAATCTTAAGCTTAAAAAAGATTTTGGCTCTTGCTGTTGAAAAGAGAAACTTAAGAGCATGTATACAGTGATGCTGCTCCCCAAACCCACAGGGAACCTGCAGTGGTTCCTAAAGGCAGATTGTTCCATCCATCTGCCTTTTGCCTTTTTAATTCCAGTGTCTCCATCTCAGTACATTTCATATCTTCTGCTCTAGAGGGGCTAAGGGGATGTGTGGTCAGTGCTGATGTGGGTTGATGGGTGTTTTATTCGCTGGTGCAGCAGAAGGAGCTGCACGGGGGGGTCAAGGTCCAGGATGCTGCATTCAAATAATTGTTAGAAACAGTTGATAATGACTAATGTTTGGAAGGAAAGGAGCAGATCCTGCTTTCTCTCTTCCTTCAGCTACTGATGCTTTTCTGCTTCACCCACAAGTGGCCATCAATACAGGGCTTTGGAGTCCATCCCTGTACAGCTGCATGGCATTTTCAGGTAGGAGGAGATGGATCACCAAGGAGTTACATAATCAACCCGGCCCTGCCTCCCCACACCCAGTGCCTGAGCTGAAAGTTTTATGCCAATTGTGTTGGGTACAATGGCATGAAACCCTTATTGCACAGCCTGTGTATTTCCATCCATCAGATTATCATGCTTTGTCTTTTATTGGCAAAAGAGGCAGTGATTATTTCCAACATATGTTTATATATTTGCACTTGGACATCTGCAGGATAAGAAAAATAATTGTGAATTAAAAGTCTAGACTCCTGCAGTATTCTGGCAAGTAATAAAACTGAGCACACAGTAAGGGACTTAAGGGAAAGTTCTGCTAGAGAAACTAATTGTAGGAAAGTATATCAGCACCATTTACAACAGGAAAGTCTATCTTTCTGGAAAGGTCTGCCAAAGTCATTGATGAAGATAAAATCCAATCTTTGCTGAGCTGCTTTGTGTGATTGTGTGCCAAAAATGATATGCTAAAGGGACCATAGACTTTATGCCAAGTTCTGTGGGATTTAAGGATTGCTTGTTAACTGGAGGAAATTTTTTCTTTGAGTTGCATAAATTAACCTTTCTTCTAACAATTTATCTTTTGTTTATGTGTAACTGTTCCTTGTTCATTTGTACTGTCATCATCATTCTCCCTCCACCCTCCCCATGCGCTAGTCACTTTTCTTACCACGGGGAGAAAATTTTGCATCAGAAGAGCTGGCACAGCAGGCACTGCAGATAAGAAGGCGAGGGCTGTGTTGAATCAGATAAAAGATCCAGAACTCAGTAATCCTGACAGTGATGAATAACGTGGAGAAGATCCTGAATACAGTGAACTTTCCTTGATGTAGCCACATACAAACTTATGAGAAAACCATTCCTAGTTTTGTTTGGTCTTAACATGTAGGTACTGGTAGCTGTACATTTTATTCTGTTGAAGACGTAACTATTTTTAAATGTTCATGGTAAATCCAAAAGCATTTCTGATGTGTTTCAGGCAAGAAATACTGAGCTGAAAAAGGAAGGCACTAATGTGTTATCTTTTAAAAAGAGTGCATTGTATAAGCTTAGTGTTCATTTCCAGAGCGAAAGAAAGAACAGGCATAAATTTGAAATTGTGAGGATCATGTTGTTAATACATATGGCATGTAACTATTATAAAAGACCTTATTCTAATGCCAGTACCTGATAAGAACAGCAAGAGATGTATGACCAGTGTGGGCTGCTGCCACTGACTCACTGTGTAATGACAGGCAAATTACTCGGTTTTCTGCATCTTTTTCTACTCCTTTATAAATGAGAAATATTGTTTCTCAGTAAAACTCTGAGATCATTGGATAAAAGGGGATGATTTTTTTCTTACGCCTACTGAGTATATAAATTTGAAGTTAGAAAGTGCAGCAAATACCAGGTTCTGTGCAAGTCTTTTACCAGTACAGACACAGTTCGATGAGTTTTGCTGCTCGTTATGGGTTGTTTCAAATGATGTTGTGCTTTGAAGACCTCTATAACACACAAGCAAAAATAGGGGTTTAAGTCAGACTTGGCACTTCAGTGTATATTCTGTTAGTTTTTTTCTGTGGTTAAGTACAGCTTCAATAAAACTTCTCTGCTGTCTGCATTGATAACTACCATTCCATTTTGTCTGATATGCCAGACATGGCACCACCTTCAGATGAAATAGTACAGGAAACCCTTTGGAGGAGTTTTCTGTCAATCTCCCATCACCTCCTTCCCATTATATCTTTGGTTGTGTTTTGTCACTGAATTTTCATAGTGTTTTGGAGAACTTGACCTTTTTAGAATTGTCTGCATTATATGGTCTTAACCTTTCCCCTGGCACCTCCTGAAACAAAATACAAATTGATGATTCAGACACCATAAAAAAAAATCACATGCCACTTGTTTCTTCCCAGCAATTCTTCATTGTCATTGTTTGGTGTATTGTGTGCAAGTCCTTGTGTATTCTCTGGTGACAGGGACATAAATAATGAAGATTTTAAGGCAGGTCTGTAGCAGATAAATAGAGACTTGATGCAACAGTTTCAGGTGTGTGTATATATATATATATATGTAAGATGATTTAGATAAACATAAAAAGAGTGGCATTATTTTGGCAGTGACACATGGAAGTAAACAAGTTTCATGTATGATTTGGTTTTTAATAAAGGCATGCTTTTATTGTGATAGTCCACAAGTAGCTATGGAAATGATGGAGGGTACATGGAATTTCTGGTGCCTGGTGCTTCAAGGAAGAATATGCTGCTGTCTCTTTTTGTAAGTGATTGCCCCTCTGGTTTTGCATCTTCATCTCCCTCCATTCCATATATCATCATTCTTCATCCCTTTTTAATTTGCCGACTTTCTTAAATTTTTTCTTCACATGAAGTGCCAGCATTAGCTTCATCATTTAAAACAAAATTATCCCATCAGTTTTAAATTTATCTTTACATTTTCCTCACTTTTTCACCATTTTCCACTCTTGTATTCTTCCACTGAAATGGCTTTTAATAAAATGAATGATCTCCACTTGGCTGGATGCTGATACCTTTACTCCATTTTCCTTGTTCTGACCATGAAAGAAGCAGCTTCTCTCTTCATGGCCACGTGCTGTCCTTGTGCTGCTCTGGTGCTTTTGCCACTGCACAGTGAATCATACTGGGGAATTGGTCTGACTGAAACAAAATTTTGCCAGAATTGTGTTGCTTCTTATTTCCCCAGTCCAGTTTACCATATGGCTGTACAAATGGCAGTGTCAGCAGTAGGGAGAGGATGATGCAAGGCTGGAAGTGAGAGGCAGACTCAGGAGTGGGTCAGGAATGCTGTGTTAGGTAGCGCTGCCAGGTTATGTCCAAATAAAGAGTTCATCAGGGTAATGTCTGGTTGTCTGTGATGTCACATCCTGATTCTGGAAATCCTGATCTCTGCTACTTTTTTTTCCTTAACCTCTCTCTCCCTTATTGTTTGACATATTTTCCAAAGCTGCTTGTTTATCTCTTACAATAACTGATCAATAACATCAGTAGAAGCCTCCATTTCTCAGAGTGCACAGGATGTGGAGCTTGTTGTCCTCAGGACATGTTGAAAACCCCCTATTTAAATCATTGGGGTGGGCATCATTAGTCAAACCTGTACCATCATTTGGAAATACTCATAAAATAATTACAGTGAGCTTTACACTGATAAGCTGTGGGAGTTAGAAATGTTTGTTTCAAAAAACTTACCTTAATTGGTAATTTTCCAAATCTGTACAATATGAGACCTGCTTAGTGTGAAATTTTAGACTTAAGCCATTTTGCCAGAATCACTGGCACCAGAAAAGATGCAGTGCAACCTTTCCTGCTTTCACAGTGTCTTACCAGCAGTGACTGGGTATCTTCACAGCAAACAATTTTGTCTTTTATGTCTTTGAAATCACAAGGTGCTCTTTGTAAACAAATGCACTAAATAATCCCCTCCTTTTCCTAAGTCTGCAGTGATGCACTTCATTAGTTTGCAGTCAAGTTATTAACAGTAGCATAAAAGTGTTTGGGTTTTTTTATTTTTTTTGTTGTTTTTTTTAATGGGGGATGTTTGTTTTACTCTACAAATATTAAACTGATTCTGAAATATACAGTGAAGTATACATCTGAATTTAAGTTACCTGCAAAGATGGTAATTTTAAAATCTGAGCATAGGTTTAAGGCCCATAAAGAATATAAATGCCCTTTTAAGTCCAATT
Organism: Sakesphorus luctuosus; assembly: GCA_013396695.1. Taxonomy (NCBI): domain Eukaryota; kingdom Metazoa; phylum Chordata; class Aves; order Passeriformes; family Thamnophilidae; genus Sakesphorus; species Sakesphorus luctuosus. The sequence continues at coordinate 2,279,639 of VWZD01002026.1, read as the reverse complement.
CTGCATGTTCTCATGTAAATAGACTTGATCTAACCTGTATCTAATGGTGTGTCTATGTGTTTAAGTCTGAGAATGTCTCAGCTATTTTAAGAATATCTTTTTGTTGTTAAAATTTCATGTAAATTATGTCCTGTCTATTCCCGTATCTATTAGGAAGGAAAAAAGAAACAGAAAAGTGGCATTGTTTAACAGTGTGATACACGTTGTTGAGGCAATTTGTGCAGTTTGGCATTGATGCTCAACCAGGTACATCCTTTCAGAAAGGAAAGGAATGATAGTGATTACCCTCTGCTCAGTCATATGAGCTGTAGTTCGTTGTCTTGTCTGTGCCTTCTTTCTGGCTATCTCTGTCCTGATTATGGACTTAGCAAATTTCCATTTTTTTCTAGAACAAAAGGATCAATATTTGGTTCTTTCAAAGATCAAACGATGAAGTTCAACAAGAATCTGAGCTTAATGCACTGAAACAAATGTAAACTCACTCAGGTTACAGATGATTGTTAATATTGGGTTTTTTTCAGTAAATAAGTAATTTTCCAAAGTTTATTTATTCTCTGTTTATTCTCTTAAATTCTCAATCCAATAGAAAACTGAAAGGAACTTCTTAGTGAAGCAACCAAACAAGACAGGAAAACAAGCAAACTACAAAAGTAAATTTTAGATAAATGTTCAAACAGCTACAGTTTTAACACCTCTGTCATCCCTTATGGTTGAGACTAAAAATGTATCAGTCCACGGAACTGCAAGATGAGGCTGAGAACCACATTTGTAGCGGGATTAAACCTTTCCATGTAATGGTGGCATGGCAACTCCTACTCCAGCTACCACTATCTTTCCATTCCATGTTTCAGAAGAATGTTACAGTAAGTTTACAAAATGGCTTATTAGAACATGTAGTGGCAAAAATCCTGGTGGGTGGTTGTAGATATTTTGAGTTATTTTGCCATAGTGACCACTGTATGACAGAGGTGTACATGTAGCATAGCCTTATGTATCTGTTAAAAACGACAGCCTACCACAGGGTGTGCATTAGCTGTAAGTTTGGGTGTATGTGCTCTTGCATTACTTATTTTGGATTTCTTGAGAGCTAGATGAGATTTTTCTGCACTTTCATGAGCTCTGTCAGCACTTGTTCAGTCTAGTTGGCACCTCTTCATTTCTCTCTGTTTTTTTCAGCAGATTTTCTTACAGAAAGGCGGATGATCTAACACTGTGAAGAAATTCTAATTTGTGTTTCTCTTTATATACTTCCAGAGGACAGATGGACACGTCTGTTATTTAATAATGCTCATGTTACATCTTTCATAAAGAATCAGAATAGCTCCTAGCAGTCTGCCTGCCTGTCAGTAGCAGACACAAGCTTCTTGCTGATTTTGTGTTAAATAACAGGGATTTCTGCTCTCTGGGCACCAGCTCTAAGAGTTTGAGAACAGCGCATTCTCGGTTGGATGTTGTAGATTCTTCGTGCTCTTGACTGCTGAGAAGTTCTCTTTGAGAGATTTTTGGATGACCTGGTAAATAAGCATGCCATACTGGTTCTTGGAGAGTGGGAGCTACTTTTCAAATGTGTAAGGTGGTGGTGGTGGTGGTGATAATAAACTCTTTAACATTGCCTCTTTCTTTTGTATCATGTAACATCATGCTAATCATTTTTAAGAAGTTGCCAGAGCATCCTGACACCAGCTGCAGTGTTGAAGCTCAAAGGCACAGGCCTTGTTATATTTCTCTCCTCTGAATAGTCAGAAGTGAAGGACACTTCGATACTCTGTCTTGCCTGTTGGGACGCTCCACCATTGACTGATGCTGAAGGCAGGTCATGGTGTGTGGCACTCGCTGCCCACACTCCCGTCAGGAGTGGGTAACATTCCTGGAAGCCTCAGTTCAGTAATTGTGTGATTCATCTGGAACTGCACCTCTTTTGTTCTCTGGTTTCACAGACTCCATTTTTGGACCTGCTAACACTGACTTCGTAGCAGAGGACCTTTTCCAGCACTGGACAAAGCTTAGACTTGGCAGACCTTTACTGGAGTGTAAAGTGACCCATTAATCTGTGTGTTTCCACTCTCTTCACAACTTCCTGGAGCCACCAAAACGTTTCCAATCATGAGTCACCAGAATCTCCTTCCTGTGGTCTAAGGAATTAATTGTGTACTGTTGTCACGTCTTTCCACAGAAGGTATCAACAATTTCATGGTAGGCCAGGATGTTTTATAATCAGTGTTACTGTGCTGGCAGTTCTGAGCCTGCTGAACTGTTATTGGCAGCCCATTTCAACAACTGCACAGTTGTGCCTCGATGAGCAGTTAGGATTTGTCAACCCGTAGTGACAGACACTTGCTGAAGTGATGCTTGTTCTGAAGTCAGCATTGCTAATGCCAGCGTGGTGGCTGGAATTCAGAAGAATCAATTCAATTCAGTCTGGACTTTGTCATCTGGAGTGCTGTGCATGATCATAATGGAACCCTAATGTATTCAGATCTCCCCTGAATGCTGCTAAAGAATATAGTTTCTGTAACTGTTCCAGGTTTATTGTTCTGTAATGGGAAAAGGATCCTTTCCATTTTATGAATTAAAGTTTTTTACCTCTTTGTAATATGGAAAGTTTGTTCCTCTCTGTTGCAGATCCACTAAGTGTTTCAGAAAGGACATAACTGGGAAAGCAGAACTAAATGGCTGGTGGTTTGGTTTTGGTTTGACATTCTGCATCTTCATAAGCCTTACTATTCTGGGCTGTCTTATATCTTTGTTAAGATGAAGCTTATTGCTAACTCACTTTACCAGTGCAGTTTTGAAAATACTGAATTTCCTAAAGTTCTATTTAAAGAACTTCTTGTAGTAAAAGACCCCGTCCCACAGAAGAACTGAATCTGATCTGTGATACTCTGATGAGAACATTTTGCTATTTTAGAGAGGAAGTTACTGCATGTTATCAGCAGACATGGCGGTTGCTTGTGTGTGATACAAGTGTCTTCATTTTGGGAAAGTGTCTCTTCTGAGCATCTGTGGGAGGGTGGGAAAAGCTTTGTGCCCTCAGCTGGGCACGGTACCACCATGCAGAGAGGCCCTCTCTGCAGAGCAACACTCCTGTTGCTTCCACCCCGGCTCCTGCAGCTTCCAGCAGGGAAAAGTGCATGTGGTTACACATTGGCAAACAGAAGAAGCTGGTTGGTTGGCTTCGTTGTTGATGTGCACATTCGATATCCTGCCATATGTCACTCTTCTTTAGCCTTTTAATTCTGGGGTGTTCTAAATGTACATAGTGTGGGAAAGCTGAGTGTAATTACAGGAGAGAGTGTAGGAAAGCAATGGTGCCTGACTGCAGGGGTATGTGAGTTAGTGGAGTTTTTAAACAGTGCCCAAGAGGAGCAGTGCAGGTTTGCTGACTCAGAGGGCTCGTCCTTTTAGTGCCATCTTCTTCTCTGGTGTGTTAGACTGTTCCTTCTCAATGCACTTTGTACAATATTTTCACTTTAAAGAAAAAATGAGTTTAATCTTTTATTTTCTAAGTGTCTCTTCAAACTTAAGCTGTAGAATTGTTTAAGTTGGAAAAGACGTCTTTGAATCATTGAGTCCAATGGTTAGATATCCAAGTCCACGTTGAAGGAGACAATGTTTCCTTCTCTTTTTAGAAAGCTAAGTTACTGGAAAGCTTTATCGTGTCACTGTCAACATGTTTGTGCATGTTGAGAATAAACTTGTACTTAATCAGTTTTCCTGCTGGGTCTCTGTTCTGAAAGTCTGTTTTTTTGAAGGAGGTTGTCCCTAAGCACTACAGGCATTGGAATTAATTTTGTTGGTGAAGATGATAGAAAAATGAGGCAGGGCAGTTCTGGAATGCAGATTTAACTCAAAATTTATGCATCTGAGAGACTGTTAGGGCAAAGTAACTTGACTATGCAGGTCCTTTATGGATTTTTCTAATAGTGTGGAAATCTTTCTCTACCTTATGTTAAAATCTGTGAAATTTAAAAGTCATTTAAGTTTTGGTGATGCCGTGTAAGTGGTTATGTTGTCATCCATCCCTTCCATTCGTAACCATGTGGAAAGCTGCTCAGTAGAGCGCATCAAGCACCTCCCACTTGTGCAGTTACTCTGACTAGGGGTGTATGTGGCATCTCTGTTTTGAGCTTGGGAACAGACTTGGGCATGGTTCTTGTCTCTTGCCTACAGTTTTTCTTCTTGCCTCCAGATGGAACCTGTTTGATTTTCTGTGAAATTAGGGGACATTCTTGTGATTTTTGTTGCTGCTCCATCTTCTGTACCCCCCACCCCCCCAAAAGGAGTAGGCCAAGGGAGTGGCAAAAGGGAAGTTGCAGCATGATGAGCAGAATGGACAAAATGTAGGGAAGGATTTGAGTGGTGAAGGAAACTGGGCAGTTAGAAAGGGGACTGTTAGAGCCTTGAGAAGCAAAGAAGGTACATGGAGGAGATCTGGGGTACCTGAACCAAGTGAATGGTACACAACTGATGGTTTCAGTGCTAAACAATTATCTTTGTGATTTCAGCATGGCCACTGCATCAGCTTGTGAATCTGTAGCCATCAGCTTATGAATCTGACCCATGTTTGTACTTGCCATTCCAGGGAAACAAAGCAGCAAGAACCAGGCTATTTTAAGATTTCTTATTTAGTATATTATTTAAATTGCCCAGTGATGCCTAATGACTAATAAATGAGCCATATTTAAATGTCTGAAAACATAACCTTAAGAGTTTTATGTTTTGTCCTAAACAGTGTGCTATCTCCACTGCCCAGTGTTATCTGTTATTTCTGTAAGGAATCATAACATACTTAGTAAGACAAAAAAATCTTACATTTGATGTCAAATATGCATAGAAGAATGATTCTCTCAAGAGTAACCACATTTGTCTTTATATAATGAGAAAATATACTGAGAAAATTGTATTACCAACTTGATAAGGCTTTTTTTGATATTCATAAAAGTAACTGAAATATTCATTATTGTAACTTGTTTTTATTTCTGTGCAAGTCTGTGCTGATACTTTGAGCCTTTAATTGTGGCTTAATGAACTCTGAATGTAAGCAAGAACTGTGGTGGGAAATTTTAGAACTCCATTTTCTAAGTAAAAGATAAATGTCTTGAGTAAGCTGTTTTAGAGCTTTTTAGAAAACTAGGTGAGATTTTTCCTAAAACTTGCCTCATTCATAGTTTTTGAGATTTGCTTACTGAATTGATCTTGTAGGTACAATGGCTCATTTGTGCATGTTCGCACTAGTGGAGACTCATCACACCTGGTCTAGCTATGAACTTTCTTCTAAGGACTGCCTGTAATTCTGGGGTGGCTGACACTAGGTTGAATTCTAGACATTCCTGCTACCATCACTGCACGTGGCATTATTCAGAGGGAGACACTGGACTGATACTCATTTGTCCTTTGCATTTTGAGAGGTTGTGACTTTTTTTTTAATCCCACAGTAGCTTCTGTTCCCTTTTAGCAGAGGGAACTGAATCTGTCCCAGAATGTCGACTGCTTGGCAGTTGAGCAGAAAATAAGTGTTTAATGATGGCTTTAAAGGAAGGGTATTTTAAGAAAGTGATGGTTTTACTTGCTGGCAGCTTCCCTTTCAGCAAAAAGTTTTGATTCTCCCCTTTACCAAAAGGATAAGAAGCTGGGAAACTTAGGTATATTCTGCAAATCTTTATTTCTTTAGAAACACTTAAATTTATATTTTCTGTCAAAAAACTTGACGTTTTTTGGGTCTACCAGCTTGGAGGAATTTCAGTTAATTTGTCAGAGATTCACTTCTCCCTTACCAATACATACTGGCAGTATGGGTCACACAGATCCTTGGAAACTGAAATGTTGGGCGGAAATTTGTGGACTTGGTTCCCTACTGCCTTCAGCACAAGCCACAGTTACACCTGAGGAAGTAGTTACGTCCTAGAGTGAAGGGCTGCAGCACCATTTCCATTCTTAGTTTGACTGAAGAGTTACTGCCCTGTCTTTGATAGGGGCTTAATGTCAGTTGCCCACATAATAGCTAGTACAAATCTCCAGTTATTAAAGGTCTGTTACAAAAGTGTGTTGGCTTCTTGCCTTACTGAGCTGCTCGTCAGGTACCTCTGGAGACAGGACAGAATGTTGCCCCTTGTAGAGAAATAACAAATATGGAGCAGAGTGAGTTTTACACTGTGACTGTTGCTTACACTGTCATAGCAGATCAGCTCCATAAAACGTGTGTTCCTTTCATGTTTTGGAGCCCATGATATGTTTGTTTTTTCTTGCAGATGTACATTACCTTTTTATTTTGACTATGAAGTCCCTTTCTGGCATTTGTAGCATCCCAATTTTGCTGCAAACACGCTCACTAAGCCTTGTGTTAGGTCTCCACTGTCAGGTATTCACAGACTACCACATGGTTCCAATGCTTGTTACAAATTTGAAACAGACAGACATTCAACATAATCATTCATTATTACTGAAGGTGCTTTTCCAGTAGAATGAAAGAACTGGGAGCACTGAGGCAGTTGGTTCAAGTCTGTCACTCAGACCTGCTGCCTTGCACAGCCCTTCACTCAGCAGCGCTGGAGCTTGGAAGTTGAGCTCTTGCCTGGAGGAGGACAGAGAACTGACTCCAGTGAAGATGGGGCAGCCTTGCAATCTTGTGGTTTCCAACAGCGTGGGTATTATACCTGATTGTGTTCTCTTACAGTAATATCTTTTAACTGCAGTATAGAAAAGGCTGTTAAATGCCACCCTGATGCCCAATCCCATCAGATCTCAGAAGTGCAGCAGGATCAGCCCCAGTTAGCACTTGGATGGAAGACCTCCTGGGAATATCGGGGGCTACAGGTTCTAGTCCTGAGGACTTCACTGTCACTGTCCAAGCTCGCTCAGCCGTGGCAGATGAAGCTGAGGAGTTAAAGGGTAGGGCCAGTTCTGCACACGCTGTGCCTCACCTAAAACGTCCACTGCACAGCCTGGAAGGGCACACCCAGGTGGGGAGAGCCCTGCCCAAATCTGTGTTTGCGAAGCCTGGCCATACATACAGTGGAAGAAACAATCCAAAATGGAGTTTTTGCTAATCATTTTGTAAAGCTGTTGTGTAAAAGATTAATTAGTTTGCATACAAGGCTCTTAAATCAAGACTGCAGTTTCAGTCCTTTGGTTTCAAAGAGAAGTGCCCTTAGTTTTAATATAGTGGGCAAAGATTGTTCAGGGCTGGGATGTTGCAGACTCTGCTGTATACAGTTGAACAGTAAAATAGCATCAGTTCATTTTTAACAGTAATGTTTTTGCACAAATAGTGTGAACTTATGTGGCATAGAAAACTAAGTCACTGGACTAAGGCTTCTTTTGAGAACAACTATTATGGCTGGATTATTTCATTATGAAGAAGTAGATGCATGTTATAGGCAATGTGGTGGAAAAGTTAATTTGTGTAACACTTTCTCAGTGTGTAATGAGTAGATCTATAACCATCCTTTGCAGCATGATTTTAGAGTTAGGCTTTGGCAGCGGTGGGGAGGAGCGGGAGTTGATCTGATCTTTCATACCACCAGCTGGAGAAGGTTTGCTGTGATAACATGTGAACTTCTGTATTGGAGTGTGGCTACAATCAAATTGGCATTTGTAGTTCTGCTAGAAGAAAAAAAAAATCAAAAAGTGAATTTGCCCCCAGGCTCTCTCATCGCTTTGTGCTCTGAGCTGAAGCACAGCCAAGAGGCTCGGGGCAGGGTTTGAACCATTGTATGAATTTAGTGACAGAGAACATACTTTTACAGGGTACTTCTAGACCTCTTACAAAGAAGAATAAGAGGTGATTTGATACTGTCAAGGTATTGACAGGGGCAATGGGCTCTCCCCGTGTTGGTTTGTGGCAGGAGGTGTGTGCTGGCTTCCCACTAGGGAATCGATTTGACCAGATGAAAGTTCTTGGGAGCAGCAGAACAGTCAGTGAAATTGAAGGCACTGTGATATGCAGGTGATTAAACTGCTGTCGGGGTTTTGTTCTTGCTTAAGAGTGATAAATAGTACTGTGACACAAAGCCTGTAAATAGCCTTTTATAATTTTGTAGTACTTTCTACTTTTAATGACCTTTTGCTCTTTAACTTCTGCACACACAAACTCCGAATATGTGGATTCATTTGCCCCTCTTGGCAGTGTTTTATTCCAGTGGGGTTATGTTGTTTCTTTTATTGCTTTTTTAGTTTTTAGGTAACTTGGTTATGTGACTCTTTTTTGAGCAGATGAGAAACTTCATACTCAACTGAGCCAATATGATAAACAAGCCTTAAAGCCTGTGTATCTTCCTGAACAGGAATGCTTTAGAGGGGATGGTAGAAGTTATTTTCATACTAAAAATAAACTCAGTAAATAGTAGAATAATTTAATTAATTAATTTCAGACCATCAGTATTGAAAGTTTCTTTTTGGTTCTGAATGGCAGATGATTTTCAGAATTTTCAGTTCCAAGCAAAATGGTTAGAAAATTTTCTTCAGTTGATGTTTTATTAAATGCAAGGACACTTGATGTTTTTGTACAAAAAATGTATACCCTGTACCTGAAAATTGATTTGCTTTTACATTAGGAAAAGGAATCTTAACTTTTAATTCAAGGTCTGAGGTTTAATAGATGAGATGAATAGTACATAAATACAGAATTTGTCACTGAGTTTCAGTTTTACCTGGGTAACCTGGGGACTTCATTTTGGTACTGTAGTGCATTAAAAAGTTTTGTCCTATTGGGTTTTTTGTGTCTTTTCCAGTTGCATTCCTACAGTTCGTGCTGTTACTTTTTGGATGCAGGAATACAGGGATTTCTGCTCCCCTGCCCCTCTCCCCATTTTATTCATAGTTAGCCTTTACAGTGTTCTGTTGCTTTTCGTACCATTAATAGCATCTGTTATTTTTGTTGAGTTAATTTTGTGGAAAATTCCATGTATTACTGTGTAATTCTATAAAAAGCAGAAGCTAAAAGAAAGAGAACAATCGTATTCAGAAACAAAAAAAGAACAACTCTTAAGGGTTTTTCAAAAGTCTAGTTTGATGAACCCTGGTAAGAATTATAAACTTTTACATAAATTTGGATCTTGTCTTTCTTCTTGCATTGTGTTTTCTTCCAATGCAGTTTTTTACAGATGCACCTGTGAGTTTGTCAGTTTAGTTTCAGAAGAAGGAAATGCATCCCAAAAGGAAAAGCTTGTTTAGATACTCTTAGAAAGATGCATGAGGATCGTGTATCCTCTGACTCTTTTATGTACGAACTTGATTGTAATTCAGCAATTTACCAAACTCTGAGTGTGTGAGGAGTGCAGGGGGTCTGCAGTCTGGCCCTGACATTTAATAACCCCAATGCAGTGTTACTGTTGAGGGCAGTATGTACCCCAACTTTGGAAAACTTTTTGTGTGGCTGTGAGTTCCACTTTGTAAGAAATACAGATAAAATTGGTACAAGGAAGGTTTGTACAATTTACAAATATGGGGAAATTAGACCTCTTTAAGATACTTTGCTAAAGAAGGTTGTGTTGTTTTTGTTGGTTTTTTTTTTATTTTATAGCAGATGAATTATTATCAGATTTAATTGCTTAATCATTTCAACAGGAGTGATTTTTTCATTGTCAGATTCACTCAAATAATTTTGAATTTCTGGTGTTGAACTGGCTTGAATATGGAAATTGTTTCCTATAAAGAAAATTTTGGAGAGGAGGCAGAACAAGTCGGAAAAATATTTATTTAAGCTGCAATGCAGTTGTAAAATTGTGAGAGCTCTTAATAGTAAATAAAGAGATAAATAAAAGGAGGCCTTAATGTTTGGGATGATACAAAATAGGATGGTTGTTTTGCCGCTGGGCAGGTCTGCCAGCAAAACTGATCTTGCCCCATGCAGAGAGCTCTTTGTTCAAGTGCCCAGACGTGCTTTGGGGTCTCCCTTGTGCACACACCGAGACCAGCCAAAGCAGCAACTTGCTCTGCTCTCGTACCCACAGCCCAAATGCTGGGGAGAGACTGAGGATCTGCGTGCTCAGGAAAGGAGTGCAAGGCAGGGTGGCTGAAAGCCAAGGGCATGGATGGAGTGAGGTCACTTCTCCGGGCAGTGCTGCCAGAAGACTTCCCTTGGTTTGTTTTCTCTTGGAGGAAGAAGTGGACTTGACAAGCGTTTTCCAGGCAGGTAGCCAGACAGGCATTATTTTAGTGTTTCCAGCAGAAAATCGGTGAGTTTGGGCAAAAATTAAATTTTCTATGTGAAAATTTCTATTTTGTGGAAATGGCATTTTGGATTAAAAACTAATTTTGATGGAAAGTGTCCAGTTGGTTATACTGAGCCTTAGAATTATCATTTGCTGTGGTTAAGTCTGTTGAAGATAATTTGGCTTAGGTTTAGCAACTCTGAACAAAATCTACACAGGCAACTTCTCCTCCCTCTGTCAAATACCTCAGTTCTAGTGCCAGCCAAAATTCAACTTGAAGTTGGCTATGAGTGGAATAAAAGCTTTTTCTAAATTTTGCCCATTTGTTTTCAGTTCAAACTGCCTTAACTTCAAAGGCTTCACAACAGATGCCACAGCTGGAGCTGCAGCTGCCAATTCCAGTGGCTGCTCTGGACTTGGGGTCCTGCAGCACTGTTGGTTTGTGGGTGCTCAAGTGGCTGATACCCAGCCCACAGATTTTCTTCATGGGTATGTTTTCTGTCAAATCTGTGTTAAGATAGTTGTGGTTGAGGCTTGTGCAGTGCACAGGATGTGGGACTTGCGTTCATTTACAGCCACTCCAAATTATAACACATACCTTTGTAGCATTTGGTGTTTTACCTTTGTTTTATCTGCTTAGGTGTGTACAAATGTTGAAGACCAGCAGTTATTATGTGCATGTAGCTTCTCTCTCGTTTTGTGTTCATTAATTGTGTTATAAGAAACCCCCTCTGTTTCTAGATGGAAAAGATGGAATCAAACCCTAATTCTCACTTGCTAAATTTCCTCGATTTAGTGTGTGTATTCAGGCTGTTGCTCAAGTTTAGAGCTGCTAATAATTAGTGCCATGAAAGGACTATACTGGGTTATTCTAGTACAGCAGTTGGGTATTGTCATTAAAAGCTCGAAAATTTAACAGACTCCTTTTAAATACTGAAGAGCTTTTACTTTATACTGGATCTGTAGAGAGCTGTCAACTACCTTTTTAACAGGTAAAGAAATAATTTTTTAAGTCATATAGCAAAGGGGAATCAAAATTAGTTATCCCTTGATACTTTGGGGGAAAACTGTGGGAAGAAGTTTGGATTTGGGGGGTTTAGTGGTGATTTCCCCTCTCTTACCCCCTACTTTCTTAAGCAAGATATAAAATACTAACTCGCTGTCATCACCTGGTACTTCTGGTTGTTGTCTGAACTTGCACTGATTTCAAGGGGTTTTGATAAGTAAATACTTATGCTTCCTAATCTTAGAGTTGTATCAGAGTCAGAATTTCATTTTAATGAAAGATCTATTTAAGACTATTTAACCTAGTTTGGGAATATATTTTAAAAAGTACAGCAGATTTATTTTGAGAAGCTTCTATCCAGATATTTTAGTAATATTTCGTTGTAGTCCCCATTTATTCCATCTTATTATAGCATTGAGTCATAAAAGCAAGAATAAGATATCCAGCTCCAGGAATGGGAAGAGCTAGATGTGTGTAAGGGTCATGGATTGCTGTTTTTAACACTATTTTCAAACAAGGGCAGGTTATGGATAGAACTGAGTTTAAAATAATGGACATGGAACTCACTTGGAAAACTTTTCTATTTATTCCGTGTGATCTTTACACATGATAAACACCTTTAAATATCATGAGGTGACAGCTGTGTACTAGGAAACAGGGTGGGTTTATGTCTTATAAATGCATTTGCATTTTTTAATTAATATTTTTAAAATATGGAATGATAGTTAAAGTCACCATTTAGTGATATTTAAACAGTGCTTCTCTTCCTGTTTTTTTTCCCTGGTACTTTAGTCTTTCCTGACTGCTTCAGCTTTCTGCCCTTCTGCAGAGATTGATTGTCTTTTTTTGAAATAAAGTTAGGTTTAATTTTTTCCCCGCCAGCTTTGCCATTTCCATCCAAAATTGCCTGTCCTGGGAGTGTGAGCAGCTGCTCCCTCAGTGCACGTGTGTGTTTGCTGCTCTGCTGGAGTGGTGTGGGCACTGCAGTGACCACAGCTGTGCACCCTGGGCTGCTTCCCCCCTCTGTGTGTCCCTGTGGGCTCACAGGCTGGCACTGCTGGCACTGCTGTACCTGGGGTTGCCATCAACTTCTGTTTTCATAAGACAGGCCTTAAATGGTGCCAGTGTCATAAATTAGAGACATTTCCAACTTCAGCTGCCTGCTCGCTGCTTTTTCACACCATGGTCTGGCTTTCCTAAACAGTTCAGTAAAGTGGTCACACTGTGACCCAGGTGAAGATCAATTACAGTCCACTGCTTAATAGAGGGGTGGGTGTGGGTGTTTCTCTGCTTTGGTAAGGTGTGTATGGGTATATTGCTGTCACAGAGAAATTTTCTACACTTTTGTTCAATGTAATATCTGAAACCTCACGTAAGTTTCTTCACACGTCTTGTTCAAATGTGTGTGACTGTTGTTTCATAAAACTTCCCTAACCCCAGAGTAGCCCCTGGAAATGAAGGGTCCCTGGGTCAGAAACAGTGTGGCTGCAAATTCTTGTTTCCCATCTGACTGTGGTTTCAGTGTGTCACCTGCAGGACAGATGGGTTTGTATTTGTTGTGAATAATCATAAGCACTTGCTGTGAGGCCTTCACCTAAAGGCACGTGCACTCTGGACATTTTTCTTGTATCATTTGGAAGTGATGCAAAGGTCTTGCATCTTCTGGGGTGCTGTTACCATGGGGTCAGTGAGCACTGAGCCATGAGCTGGCAGGAACTGGCTGGAAGGTTTTTCTGTTGTCTTTGCATTTGTTCACCTCTGACTGTAAAACTGTTGTGGTGAAAAGGGAAGCAGGTGCCCTGCTGAAGGAGGATGGGGGGGAAATGGACCAACTGTTTTAATTCTAGATCTTTCTTAGCTGCAGACCTTTAGTGTATTGGGTCTATTTCTTCAGCCTCTCTGAAACTCTGGGGTTGTAATGTGGTTTGGAGAGGTGTTTATTAGAGTAAATTTGAAACTTAAAAATGGATTTACAGTGAACCATCTTGAGCTGTTTGGAATCTCTAAGTCCATTTGTCTTTTTTTTTGTATTCTTTTTTCCCACCAAAAAAAAATTTTAATGTCTTCTCAAGCTGTATCTCATCTGGTGTCCTGGATAGTGGAGATGGAAGGGTTACTTTCTCATGTGAAACATGACTGAGCATAGAAAGGGAGAATGTAAAGGTTTTAGGTTCAAAATAATTGACAGTGATGGTGGCATGGTTTCTAAGAATGCTTTTTTTTTTATTGGTGTTGCTTCTAAACTGTGCCAGTAGGTATTGACATCTCAAACTACTGAACTTTGTTGCTGTTTTGTGTTTCCTGAAATGCTGCTTACAGGAATGAAGCAAAGCAGATACCAGTCTCCTTCTGCACTGTCCTACTTTAGACCCAAAGCAGCAAAAAGAAGCAGCTGAATTTGAGAGGCTTTTTTTTGTGAGTGTGGTGTGTGCAGTTCAAGCATAATGAGTATTGACATTTAATTAGGAAGAAGTGTCACTTATAATAGACTTCTCTGTTAGCTGTGCCCTTACTCTTGGGGTCAGGGAGGAGCAAGGGAGGGAATTGTCAAATTGTCAACATAGTTTATTTTTCAGATGAAATAGTAGCTTGCTGCAGTCCTATCTCACTAATTCACTGTGTTCTGATATACAGCCTCCAGCTGTCTCTAACAAATTTGCCACTATCCTGTGTGGATGGACCAAACACTCATTAATTATTATTCTTATGTTAGAAAATATGAAATTCTGGGAGTGACAGAGCAAGGTGTTTCATCTGTAACCTTTGTCTCTGTTACTAATTATGTGATTATAACATTGAAATTCTTGCTTGATATCACACAGCAGTTGTTCAAATTTGAAACCCCTTTCCAAAGAATATAATAAAAAGCATTTTTCAAGAAGGTCTTAATTTAAAAGAAGTCCTCAAGTGATTTTTTTTAACTGAGAGTACTTATTAATTCAGGCATCAAGCCTGTACTGAAATCCACAGCCAACCCCATGGAATCCCTTGTTCATAACACAAGATGATTTCACGATCTTAGAAACTTATCTAAGTGGCTACAATTAATTCTCTGCTGCTGGCTCATATGTAGGAGAAGTTGATGATGGAGGAGAGAGACTAAATTCAACGTCTTTTCTGTCAGCTGTTGAACTTGGGCCTCCAAATTTTCAGAAAGTGTCAGTTTTAAGAATGAATGCTTTTTGTGTTAGATTTGACTCTTCATGTGGTTGAGGACTGAGGATGTAGAAAAGGAGGGTGTAAGAGTAGCTCATTCATTAGAATGCTGTTGTGGAAGCCAGATAGGAATTTCTTCTGCTGTTCTGTACTTCTGGCATATGTGAGGGATTTAATCAAGTAGCTCAGAGTGTCTGCAGGTTATAGAAGCCTTGGAGGAAGGTATAGAAGCAGCTGGAGATCAGGTAAACTTGTTCATTGTTTTTAGGTAGGAAGTGTGGAGGCTGCTCAGGGCCAGGCTGTAACGAAGGGAGCAGGAAAGCCTGAGCAGGACAGTTTGGGGTCTCGGAGCTGCCAGCCCTGTGCAGATACCGGGGCTAAGGAAGCACAGTTTGGTCACCCACCAGGGAAGAGGTTGCTGAGGTTTTGGGAACTTTCCCTTCCAAAGCCGATGTCTCCTTGTATGCAGTGGTCTCTTTTGACAACTGCTTGGGAATGTGTTGGCACTGAAGGACTTGTGCTTGTAGTTTTGTTCCACCGTCACAGTAATTGCCCATTTGTCAGCAGTGAAAATATGATATTCCTCATTTCCAGAGAAGTTTTATGAAAAGTTTCATAAGTGGCCATATGATAACTTTTCATGTGTATATTATGTTCCTTAATCAGAATGAATTTGATTAATTTCTATTTTAAAGATAATTAATAAACTTAGAAATTAAACAGAAGCTTTTGATACAGCCCAGAATCAATAATGATGCTGTTGCCTGACTAGAAGTCTTGCTGAAACCTTTGCCTGTGGTGACTGCAAAGGGAAATGAGCCGATGTTTACATATCAGCTTTAAAGATTGATGGATACTTTCCATTGTTTGGTCAGCAGAAAGCAGGAAGAAATGAATGAAATATGAATTGTTGGAACAAGTTCAGGATTGTAGTGCATGGGTCGGTTCACTTAAATGAAAATGCATTTCTACTCCGATTTTATTTATAAGGAATGTCCTGAAGCTGTGGGCTACACAAGAATTACTGAAAGCTTTCAGAATAAATGTTTGGAAGATAAAAAATTTGAATGTTTTTGTTGGACCAATGTGTAATTCCCTCAATAGCGCTCAATCAACTGATGTTTGGCATTTTCAAACTGGTATGGATTAAAACATTTAATATGGTTTCACTAAGGTTTTTTCAATAAACGTATATGAAGATGGGCTCTACCTATAACTCAATGTTGGTTTGAAATGCAGTTTGTTGTATTACTCTGTTTAAAGCTTCAAAATTGTCTTTGTATTTTTAATAGTTTTTTCCTTCTAATTAGATTGGATAATTTTAGTAATGATGGAGTTTGTATTTTACTTGATGTATTCAAACTGCATCATATTGTAAGGACATGGGTCTTATGTTACTCTGGCAGACTTTTCCGCCCCTTGTAGCAAATTCATATAATGTGTTGGCCCCAAATGAAGAGTTGGGCCACAGTGGAAATACAGGCCTTCTGCATTGCTAAGATATGAGCTTATAAACAGATGGAAATGCGGCAATGCATTGTCTTTTTAGCTGCCTTAGAGAAGCCATGAAAGATGACACTTCTCAGGTCCTTTCGTGCACATGTGCATAGGGCAGTGTGTTAAGGTGGTTGTTTTTCTGTACAGTACATGAAGAGTTCTTTTAAAGAAAGTTTGCATCACGTCAACAAACTGGTTGCACTCTTGGATAAATTAAATTTCAGTTAATTACATGCTTAACCAACTGCTTATTTATTAAGCTACTTAAAATCAGTTAGTTTATTGTAAGCCCAAGCAAATTGTCATTTTACTGTAGACATTTGCATAAGAGAGTAAAGGATGCCGAAAATTTACTTCAGGCTTCTGTGTGCTCTTCAGTGTCCTAACCAATCCAGTATTGCAGGAATGTTCTGCCCTTTGATAGGGAACACTCCCTTGAATTGCTTCATCCCTTGAAACCTGAGCTCAGGCAGGAAATGTACAACTTATTCCCTCCACAGACCTGAGAGGTGAGTGGAGTTTCATTGCACAAGTTCTGTCCTTCTCCAGTTGCTGTAGCAACTTGTACTTTGGAGTGTTAATTCATGTACCCAAGTATTACATGCTCAGCAGAAGACACTGAAAAATTATTAGCAGAAACCTTCTTCATATGGAAAGATTAATCTGAGTCCAATTTAATTAATCTATTTGGATGTATAAAAATATTTTAATGTAAGTGGCCATGGCAGTGCCCATGACGTGGATATGCACACATAGTTGTATCTTGCTTAAGTTAATCTGCAGTTTAAACCAGTTGTTCTCAAACTTTTTTTGTTATATCTCACCTTTTGTCTTTAGTCCTACTTTTGGGGATGCAGGTTTTACTTTGGAGCCCATATAGGTCCTCTGTTCCATACTAACTTTAAGTGTAACATATTTTTGTTGCAGAAGTATGTAACAAGTGTAGCTGAATTTTTATCAGTTTGTAATTTTAAATACAAGTATTTCTTGGGAAATGAGGTACCTGTGATTTATAACCATATAATGTATATAGCAAGAATGGCAATACATGGTCAGGAGAAATTACACTGTCTGTGTTCCTGGTGCATGTATTTCTGGAAGAAAGGAGTAGTAAAGGTGATATGGATACAATTCAGGGCCTCTTGTCTTGTGAAACAAGTGTGGCAGAGTAAGATCAGTAATTACAGGGTCGGTCTGTGGTTTAACCAACTGCGTCCTTTTTGTAAAATGTACCTGTGCTGATAGAGGTTTAAATGTGGGTTGTGTGTGCATGATTGGCCACAAGGCAGTTACGTGGAATAGTCTTGGCAGGTCTTAGAAGGAGGAGTATTTTTGAGAGAGCGTGTGATGGCGAAGACTTTTTAACATATTCTCTACGTGCTTCCACAGTTTCTTTGCTGACAGAGGGGGAAAGAGTAACTTTGAACATGGTTTGCAGAAAATCGTATTCTGTCACCTTCCTCTGTTGCTTTCATGAGTGTTGTATTTCCATTTTGTAGAAGTATTTCAGGATTTCAGTCATTGTACTTAGTTGTAAAACTTTGTTCTGTAATTGCAAAAGCCTGTTGGTTTCATGCAAGAAACTTGTCTGCTGTGAGATTGTGACTGAAGCTGCTGTGCATGTTGTGTGCAACAGGGAGCGTGATGTTTCACTGCCTAATCTGAAAGTATAAAACAGGGTTTCATAAGTCCATGAAGAAAACATTCATGAATGACTGATGTCCAACGTGGTGGGAGTGTGAGCCTCACACCAAGAAGATGCTGAACTCCAGACTGTGCGACAGCCTGAGAGAAATCCCTGTGTGTTCTGTTCATTTCTTTCTTCCTTAAAGAGAGCAGAGAAGGCTTCCCTTCCGGTCGGGGAGCTGTTGTTCTGACCCAGTATAAGTGGTCCTGTTTCCATAGCAAACTCAAGTACAGTCCTTTCTTTCATGAATTTGATAATTTCATTTGTTTACATTGAGAAAGACACAAATTGCTCTCTTTTAGTATTCAGTGATTTTTGTTTGGTTGTAGCAACAATGATCTGTGTTACAGAAGGAAACTTGATAGATCTGCAGGTTTGGTTTATGGAAGGACCAGAGTGAAAGGTTGCTCTGTGTTAAAGGATTTGATTTTGAGGGTCAGAGGGCAGATTTTCTCCCTGCTCACACTTAGGGATCTGTTGCTGTGTTTGAAACTCAGAAGTTTTCTGTCTAGTTTAAGGTAGCAATGAGGAAGGAAGAAATCACAGACTCACAGACTATTCTGAGTTGGAGGGACCCACAAGGATCATCGAGTCCAACTCTTATGTCAATGGCCCATACAGGGGATTGAACCCATGGCCTTGGCATTATTACAACCAAGTTTTAGCCAACTGAGCTAACTCTTGGTCTTGTCTTGGTCAGCAAATAAAACAAAAATAGAGGAAAGAATAGGGGAAAAAGTGAGCCTTGCCTTTTTCTTCCCTTAGAGTATGATGGTTTCTGGCCTTTAGCAAGTTTTTTTGTTTTTTGGGGTTTTTTCCCCTTTCTGTGTGCTGCAAAATTGTGGACTGATGAGTTGGACCCTCTGAGCTCCCTACCAAATGGATTTGTTAGGACTGCCATACTTAACTGAAATCTAAACAGTCCTACTTTGCACACTGGTGTTTATATTTGTGGAAGAGGACTCTGAAGATAACGCCCTTTATTTCTTGGTTGACTTGTTACTTTTTCAAATCCTTTTAAAATATGCTTGTCAAAGAGTTGTTTTCAATCAAACTGCATGTTTTTCTAGAACCTTCTTTGATTTAGCTCATAGGCAGATACGAGCCTAAAGTCCTGACTGTCATTATGGGTTGTGTAGGTGCACTGATAGAGATGCCCATCTTTAGGCTATTATGACTAGCAGGGCAATCTGCCTTTAGATCGTGTCTGTGTGACAAAATACTGTTTGGGAATTATGTTGTTGGCTCAGATCACTGGCATGGAGGTTCAGTTCCTCTTCTCTGTTAAAGGTTTGCTCCTGCTTTTTATTTTTGACACCTGTAGAAGGCATAGCAGAAGCAACCTCTCCATGAGGCGCTGTCAGACTTGTACTTTGTTCTTTGGCTTTACATGAGAGTTAATGTTTGTGACACAATTTTTCATTAATTTGTCATTAAGAGAAAGTCATGAGTTTAGCAGCTGGTGGGTTTATCTGGTGTCTGTATCCTTCAGTTTGTCATGCTGGTTTAGCAAAACAAAAATAAACTTGCTGTAATTCTACATAAGTGCAGCATTGCAGTTCTGAAGCCAGAGTGACTGAGCAGCCAAAATGAAAAAGCTGCCTGGTAAGGAAGCAAGTGCTTCTTAAAATGAAAATGCTGGTTAAGCCAAAACTAAAACATTTACAGGGATGGATCAAGAATATTTTTTTATATCTGAGATGTGTGGTCATGCGTCAAGAGCTGAAGATGTGATTTAGAAAAGCAAAATACCTCAGTGATTTTTAGGGCAGTTGCTCAGGAGGTTGACTCTACAGTGGTAAGATGGTTAAACTGCAAAGTCTCAGTTTGGATCTTGGTCTTTCACTTTCCCATGAGAGCCTGTGTATCTAAGTTATCAACTCTTTAGGAGGGGATTGCTCTTTCACTTCTTACCTCTATTCATTTATGTATATATGACGCTAACATGTAAATGTTTTTGAAGTCTTCATAATTTTATGCAGCATAAGGAAAAATCAATCATTTTATATTCAGTTTTGAGAATACCTATTTTTTTTTACTAGTCTTTAAGGTATTTTAATTTTATGTCTCAATATAGTCTCTGCTTAAGTTACGAAACATCATGTGCTTATGCCCTTGTCAAAGGATGTGGAAATAGTTTGCAGAGTGTGTAATTAGGTGAATCACAGGCCCTGATTCTGTGAGGTACTTGAGAAAGTAGCTGGTGTCATTGGACAGGGCTGGTAGCTTCAGGTGGGGGCATAAGTACTTTGCTGGACCAGGGCAGAATGATAATCATCGGAATCTTAGATCTGAAAAGTGAAAGTCAATTCTTGCTTTTGGTTTCTTAGCACTCAGTGCAGGGTGTGGACTTGTGATGGTCACGGTTCCTTACTCAGAGAGTAAAAATTGTTTGTGCTCCCAAACTAGATGTGTCCAATCAAATTGACAGAGGTGGAAGATTCAGTAGTTTGATCAATCTTGAACTCTTCATGTTGCAATTTATAAAAAAAAAAAAATAAGGAAAACCCCCAATGCTAATGTTTTTGTTATTACTCTGAGTTTTTGTCTAATAATTACACTGTGAATGCACAGGACTTGCAGAATGATGCATCAAAATCCTGTGTGTTTGCTGCTGTCTTTTCTCTGTGCTTTTTCTCTATAAAAAAAAGACGTGGTAGCCATGACGTTCAGCAATTGCAATGTTTTTTTAATGGAAAATACTGTTCTGAATCTTTTAAAAAAAAAAAGACCAAAACCCAAAAAACCAGCAAACTACAAAACAACCTTAAAATAGAGAGGGTGTGGACAATGGGCAGAAAGTAAAGGACTGAGTATTTTGGTATAAGGTTGTGTTGTGACTTGTAAGACATTGCTTTGTTATTGCCTACCATGGATTTAGTACTCATTTTTAAATAATGGACTTGCCGTTTGTTCACTTTTCTTTGAAGTACAATGTTCTTGTCTTTGCATTTTGTTGATCTTTTACTGTGTGTGTGTGTGTTGCAGACCCTGTGTGGACAGTGATGACCGCACGTTTCCGGTTGCCTGCTGGCAGAACCTACAATGTACGCGCGTCTGAGCTGGCACGGGACAGGCAGCACACCGAGGTGCTCTGCAACGTTCTGCTCCTGGACAACACTGTACAAGCTTTCAGAGTTAATGTAAGTCATTGCCCTACTGCAGATCAATACCCCGAGCTGGGGCTTTCCTTTGCTGGGGCTGTATGGCTGGAGTCTGACTCTCAAAGAGAGTTGGGTACAGAACAGCAGGGGAGGTTGTGTCCAGGCAGGCGTGCTCGCACACGTGCGTGCTGTGTTACTGTGGACTTAGTCATGCTGGCAGCCTCTACAGTACTAACACATCACCATTTCAAAATCAAATATACAAAGCATAATTTATTTTTAGTAATTCTCCATATGCATTCAAGTTGCCTAGTGGAAATGGAGGACAGCTTTGCCATTGAGTTGAACAAGAATCTTTTGTTCTGCTGCATTGTGGTTTATGCATTTTGAGCACGAGTAAGATGTTATGGTAGCTCTTCTCTTGGCTGTGTGGCTGTGTTCAATCATCTATATGGTTATATTTGGTCACTGCTGTCAGCCTTAAGTGTCTCCTTGTTGTTTTTTTTTTCTTGTCCTGTGATTTCCCTCACTTAAGCTCACCACCTTCTATTACACTAAAGAGCATAGCAGAAAAGAAAACAGAAAGCTGGTTGCTGAATACTGAGGGACTGTTAATGGAAAAATCAGTAACTTTTACATATGAACCTGGAATTTGAAATAGGTTATGCATCTCATTTTCTAATCTGTAATCCTTGATAAGGAGTTAAAATTAAATGTTCATGGGTTTGTGTGTATGTTCACACAAGTGCAACCCTTGCTTTCAACTTCCTGATGGGAAAAAAACCCCATGAAAAATAGACAAGGACCTCACAAGAAAACATTAAAGCATTTAAAGAGATGTTGGTATGAGAATAACCCAACAGGATAGAAAAGGTGTAGGTTGTCCTGGGGCAGTAAAACTCTGCTTTTACTTTCTTAGCTACAGAATTGATTACTTATATGGAGAAAGGTTGAATAATTTGATCATGAAAGTTATCAAAATTTTTCAAGAGAAAATTAAACTTCAGCCAACTTCAGGAGTGAAGGAATAGCTCAGTATCAAATAAGGCTGTGGGACTTCAGCTGGGAAGTGACGGAGAAACTGAAGCAGTTGACGCATCTGTGTGGATAAGTTCAATTCAGACTATTTGAAAAAGTTCTAGTGCTCAGTAATTATATTGAATTCTGACATACAGTGTTCAGTATGTTGATGCATTTGAATGTTTTAGGGAAAACTTGTGAGAGGGATTGCGTTTCTTTGTTCTGCAAGCAGTGGTTGGAGCCTGTGCAGCCTTTAGCTGCCTCTCAGAGAAGTGAAATCTGTTATCTAGCAAAAACTTGGAAAGATCCGTTGTCAAGGGGATCAAAGATCAGAGGTAGACCTGGTAGTAATTTTTTTAGATATTTCAATGAAGATGGAAGAGTTTAGGGTGTTCTCTTGAGACATTTTTGCAGTTCATTCAGAAAATACTTAACTTTTCAGGACTCCTGAGTAGTGAAGTGTGGGAATTTTGAATGATGGAGCTGGGGGAAGGATGCCCAAAGACTTCCTATTTCCCTTCTGGGATATTTTTTCCTATATCCCTTTTACCTGTTCTGTGTCTCTTCTCATCCTTGCTAACAGTTTCCCAGTCTATCTTGCCTGCCAAAAAGCAGCCTGTGCAAAACGCAGTTTAGCAGAAAGCATTAGAAGTGGATAAGAAATTGTAAATGTTGTTGTCTTTGCTTTCAGGGGCGTGAGTTCTCCATTAAAGTGTTTGTCTTGCAGTTTTTTGTTTGTTTATAAGAATTAGGTAAAATAAGGAATGATTACTATCCAATAGGTGTGGGAGATTGTGCTTCTTTTTTATCTAGGTGTTCAACAGCTGTGTATTTTTAGAGAATGCTGTTGCCTCTAGAGCAGAATCACCAAGTATAAATCCTCAAATGTCTATTATGTCTCTCCCAAGAAAAATTTATGTAATATGTTCTCACCACCCCCCCAGTGTACTAAATATTTTAGTTGCATGGATCACGCTTTACTGCTTATACAGATCAGCCTGCAAGTTTGTCTATTAAAACTGAGACTAGGGAATAAAAAGTTCCGTGGTGCTGAATATTTTGATCTCCTGTCTTAGCCTCAATCTGTTTTTTCACAAATAGGGAGTAATAAAGTATTCAGTTGTAGCAAATGTAACCTACATGGTATACATTTTTACTGATTTTATAGCTTTGTTTTACTTTATTGTGGTTCGCACTGTACTTAGCAATAAATATTTATGGACTTGTTTTCAAAATAGGAAGAACAAAGATAATATCAAATGAATTAGCATGGGGTTTTTTCTCCTGGTGATTGCTATAGGTATTCTGTATGCTAATGATTGTATCACTTAATCATCTGCAGTATGCAGTGCTGCATTAGTAAAACTGTACTCAAGCGTTGTTTCTTCTCCAACAGGAAAGTACTGACCACAGACAGGGTCTCTTGATAATTTGTGACATGTTCTAAGTTCACATTTCAACCGGCCCTTTCCATTGATCTGAAAAATGGGCACCTTTGTGCAAAGCTTTACCTTGTATAGAGCACAACAATTCAAACCAAATAATCCCTGGGGCCTGTAGCCAGACAAAGGTTACATAGGTGGCAGGCAGAAGAATCAGTTGGAACTAACCTGTGCACATGTTTGAAGAGCAGAAATCCTTTTTTTAAAGTGCTCTGCTTGCTAAATTGAAGAAATCCTGCTTTGATCCTGAAAAGGAGAATCCAACTGAACACGCGTCTGGAAGAAATGAGCCTGACAAGTTAATGTGATCAGGATGATTTACACTACCGTAAAACTGCTTCTTCAAGATCAAATTACTTTAATTTGTTTTAATTACTTGTTTAAATACCTCAAATTATATATTTTCCATGCAGACTGACTTACTTGTAGTCCCTTAAAGCCAGCACATAAATAGGGAGATCACACTAAACTTAAGCTAAAACTAAGATGGGATGGGTTGAGCAAAGTTAGTGGTCATGGACAAATGTTTCAGTCTGGAGCCTTTATTATCTCAGAACTCTCTTCAAACTTAATGCATTTACACTCTAATGGAAATAAAATCTAAAAATTATGAAATAACCCAAATGAAACAAGAAATAAACAAAAAAGCCAATCCCCACCACCACGTCCCATAATTTTAGAAGTTAAAGTTTTCAATAATTTAATCTTCAGCATTACCTAGCTACTTGCCCTTTTTTCTTTGACCAATTAAAAATAAAAAGGCATCAGCTGTAGGATGAAAGCAGACAGTTGTTGTGTGTGAGGGAATGCACTTCCTGGTGCTGCAGCCCAGACATTGCAGTGAGCCATGAAAGCACATTGTCAGCGGTGAAGGAGCAGCACAGCCTCCCACAAAGCTGAGAGCAGCAGGGCTGTCCGACTCCTCCAGGAAAGCCTGGAACCTGCCCTTCCATCCCTCTGCCATCAGAAGTACAGAATGGTTTGGGCTGACACTGCAGTGATACCTTGGGGTGTTCGCTGTCCATGCGCCGGTTCTGTTGGTCAGTGACAAAACCAGAATGTCAGAAATACAGTGAGAAGGGGGTGGTATTTGGTACTCAGGCATTAAACCTGTGTAACTGCAGGTGTTTGCCTAAATTTTCAAACATAGGTGTTTGTGAACAGGTAAAATCATTTTGCAATTAGAAATTAATCTGTGTGTATCTAGTGGTACTACGTGATAGGTAGTTCATAAGGTGCCATTAAGGTATTGATGTCCAGTGTTTATGGCAAATTTGTCCTGAAAGGCCAAAATTTTTGAGATGTTTTGCCTCCAGCAATGATTGTTAAGTACATATAACCTTTTAATACTTCAGAAAAAATATTGATGCTTCTGTGTCTAGCTGGTGCAGTTGTGTGTTAGATAGTTCCTATTTTTCTTATCTTTCCATTATTTCCTGTTTTATGAGGAAATAATAATGTTTAACTTGCATCTGTGGCAAAAAAGCAAGTTTCTTTTTATGCTAATTTACATTTGTTGGTTTTACTTTTTTGTAAAAGAAGAAAAAACGTTTAAACTTGCTATCATACTATTTTTTAATTTGGAGCAGCTATTCAGTGTTATGATAGTATTACAAATATTTTGTACCTTTCTCAACAAGCAGGATTGTGACCTTCACCTGCTTTGGCAAGCTGCAACATCATTATATAAATATCAGAGATGGGTTAAGCTGAGGTCTGGTTTTACTAGATGCTTATCTTTATTTCACAGTGAGAGTAGTAAAACATTGTGATCCAAACAAATGCTTCATGTTGAAACTCGCCTTGTCCTACCAAATTGCTGCTCAGTTGCAGGAGTACCTTCCTTGCGGTCGTGAAATGATGTTCTGTATTTCTTAATTCAAACTGATTGGCGAGTTCTAAGCGTTTTCATTAGGAAACATCTATTCAGATA
The DNA here is from genome assembly GCA_013396695.1 of Sakesphorus luctuosus. Classification (NCBI taxonomy): domain Eukaryota; kingdom Metazoa; phylum Chordata; class Aves; order Passeriformes; family Thamnophilidae; genus Sakesphorus; species Sakesphorus luctuosus. The sequence goes on along the minus strand of VWZD01002026.1, from coordinate 2,254,643 downwards.
TTTGAGAAACAGTATACATTGTCAGGATTAGATTGGAACAAAGCTCTGGAGATGGTATCTGCAAGTTATTAAAGAAGTAACGTTGGCTATGGAAATTGTAAGCCTAAATTTGGGTTCTAAACGTCTCCTGTTTTCTGGTAGTTGCCATCGTAAGTTTTCAGTTTGAGTTCTTATTGAAATCTACATGGGAAAAATGCCAAGAGGCAATTAGTGTTGC
>VWZD01002026.1:2188295-2254405 GCA_013396695.1 Sakesphorus luctuosus | reverse complement strand
TATGTAATTTTAAAATTAGTTTTATTTGCTGTAAAAACTATACTGATTACTGGTTTATTTCAAAATATAGCAAAAACTCCTAATTTAGTAAAAATTAAAGTGACTATTTTGGGATTGATTGTGTATAAAAATGCCTTATGTATTTATGCTGTTTCATATCTATTATGTTAACATCTGGGTTTTTTCTTTGCTTGTTTTGAGTAATTTGGAAAGCAAATTTTTCTCGTAGTGAACTTTTAACGATAGTGCTTCTGCATTTTGTTAAACATCAAGGAATTTTCTTGATAGCATTTTTTTTTAAATAAGATCTTTTTTCAAAGAAAATACAGCAATTCTTAGGTCACTTCAACTTAGCTAAATTTATATGGGACCTGAAATAAATGCCTTATGTGATTTCAACTTAAATGTGCGGAGTTGTGGGTATGATTGTCCTTTTGGGATGATTTCAAGCCTCATTTGTGGATAACTATTATCTGTTCTTTTTTAATTATTATGAAATAAAATATCATGCCTCTTGGAGTTTTTAGCCCCACTAACTGCCAGTGATAGTTTATTCATTTCATCTGATTAAAATATTAATTTTGATAGGATACTCTCAGATGTTAACAAATGTCTGAATGTGAGTTCGTAGATTTTTCTCTTGTAAGAATATTAATTAAATTCTTGCGACCTAATTTTGATCTTTTAGTTGCATACTTCTGTTCTAACATCTGTAAAAGTAAACTGTTACATAATCTCCATGTGAAGTGAGGTCATTTGGGAGCAGAACAGCAGGGGGTTTTTTGTTTTAAAACTGTAAAAATACCTTCCTGCCTACAGTAAACAAGGCAAGACATATGAAATCCTCTGCAGCATCAGTAATACTTGGCACCCAGAAGATTATTAGAAGCTTCTCTGCTTGGTGGCAGAGGAGTAGAAAATCTGGGTGGAAAATGTATCAATCATCTCTTTCTTATTTCTTTTTGTTTGACAGTTGTTCTTGCAGAATTTTGCTTGTCTCTTACATTTCAAGAAGCTGTGACACTTTGACTTCTTTGGGAAACTCCCTTCAAATTTCACCAGATGTATTTATTGAGTCCTGTCATAATGACAGACTCGATGTTTCCATTACTGTGTTGGCAGCGTTTTCAGGTCAGGCAAAAAATTGCTAGGTACTAACTACAGATTCTTTTTATATCATTTTGAGAGTAAGATTTGTCCCTGGAGTAGAAATCAAGTTGATTCACTTGTCTGTGGAAAGCAATGTTAGTGTTACTGAGTTTGTTTGAATTAGTTCATTTGGAGTGAAGTGTTATCTTAGAACGTGCTTTAATGACACTTCTCGGTCAGGTATTTGGCTGCTTCAGCTGTCTGTGCTGTTAAACTTTGGAAATATTTTCAATATGCTGCTTCATTTAGAGTCAGGAATAGATTTTCAGATAAACTAAGGAAGAACAGCTTGTACAGACCTGTACATTCAAATTCAGTGACCCAAACAAGTCTCTTATTTGTGCTAAGTTTTTTATTAAGTCGTAACCTTTTTTCCTTATCTGGTTTTCAGTACTTCTTTTAAATATCAAATTTGGNTTTAAATATCAAATTTGGCTAATGAATGGCTTTCAGAAATAATCACGTAGCTAGCTGAGAAGTGAGAAATTCTTACTGTCAGAAAATGACAGAAGAAAAATTATTTCCTTACATATGTTTCAAAAAGAGAGATGAAGCTTATTTAAAAATAGTGTTCCTGGGATACACTTCGTGGCATTTAAAATTTAGGCTGCTAGAGCACATCTGAAAGAATGTGTATGTTCTCTGTCTGCCTGAAGTCTGTGTGTCCAATTATATAATTGTTCATTAAAAAAATGGTATGTGTTTGTTCTCTGCAGAAACATGATCAGGGCCAAGTTCTGTTGGATGTAGTCTTCAAGCATCTCGATCTGACAGAGAGAGATTACTTTGGTTTACAGTTGGCTGATGAATCTACTGATAACCCTGTAAGTTGACTCTGTTTTATACGTACGATTTTTAAAATCATAGTTCTGTTTGTCAGTGTTACTGTGTTATTTAAAGAGAAGTAAATTGAAACCATTGCAGTTTTGTGCCATCTTCCCCACCTGTGTAATTTGAGTGGGTCAGTATTGCTGTGTAGTGACCATAAAACTACATATTAATAGTCACACATTTGGAGTAAAATGTTGAGATCTGTGCTTATTAAATAATACCTTGAAAGGATACTGTTTGTTTTATTGTATCTGTTTAGTAGACTGCCTAATCATTGTCAGAAATAATAAACATTTAATTTTGTTGTTGTTTTTGTCATTAGTACTTACAAAATAATGAGGGGTTTTAGATTGTCCTGTAAGGTATTCCTGTTTCAAGCCCACATCTCTGGTGGTCTTTTAATAGTGGTTTATGTAGTCCTCTCTGACAAGGACTGTCAGCTCCTCACCTGAACAAGGAAGGGACTCCTTTGAAAATGAGTGTTTACAATACTTGATGGGCTTTAATTGAAAGGAAAATCTCTACAACTGCAACTTTGTAAACCACCAGTAGAATCAAGAGAGACCCAGATGTACCATTCATTGTAATAGTTACAGCAATACTGCTGAGATCATGATTGCCTGAGGAATGCTTCTTAAATTCTTTCTTTTAGAGGTATCAAATATTCAACACTTTGTTTCAAAGTGCAATTTAACTAAACATTATTCCTTATAATACAGTTCTTTACCATATTCCTATTATATGTGCAGCACAGGGATGGGATCTAAGTTTAGATAAATCATCCACATTGACTTGTGGATGGTTCTGTTAAGACATTGATGGGCTGGCCTCATTTAATATTTTTATTCTGAACTTTGTTTTTAGGCTGAAAGACATAGGTATGCTGACGAAAAGGCTGAAATATTTTTCAGCTTTAAGGAGTGTTTAATTGGATATCAGTAAACATTTTATTCATCATTCAGAAATTTATAATAGTTCTCATTTATCTGGCTTTCCAAAGCATAGACCTCTAAGCTCCCTGTTTTATCTATCTGGAAGCAGATGAACACAACACGGTAATAAAAGGATCTGGTTAAGAGTTAGTTTGAAAGAAAGACTTCACAGCTATTTGATATAAGCACGTGCTTTAAAGGTTTGGTATTGTTTTGGCTTCTAAATATTTTGTCTTTTCAGCACATATCTAGTTGCCATGAAAACAGTGTGTCAGAGCTAAACAGAAGTGTTACCAATATTAGTCATCTAAGCTTGAAGAATTTATGGGTTTGACTAATTCCAGTTTTTGTTATCCATTTACACTTGGTTAGATTGGACAAAGGAACCATATTGGATTGACAAATATTCTAATTACTTGTGAAATAACATAGCAGGTTGTTGCTAAGATATAGTTAATGTGGCAGAAGGTAAAGATGATGGGGAAAAGGGGATTCAGCTTGTTGGATGTGAAATGTCCAGCATTGTGTCTAAACATGGATCTCATAAACTGAAGAAGCTTTATATTTTGGTATAATATTAATTTCACAGTAAAAGGCAAGTATCTTTCAACACATTTTGAAAGATTCATATATAAAATTCATGTATATCCCTGGCTAGGATGTCCTTTATTAAGCCTTTACATTTAATCTTAAAAGTTAATTGATCCTGTATGAAATTTTTTTTTGCATAATCACATATTTGAAGCTGTATCAAACTGTCTCTGTGGTTTCTCTTAAGTCAACTTCTACAAGGATACAGCATGTGGGTCTAGTCATCATTATTTGCTATTCCTGATGAATAAAACAACTTAGGACCAGCTTCAGATCTGTAGTATGTGTCAGGTAGCTCAGGTACCTCTGTGTGTTTGCATCCTCTTCCCTGGAATATATAAAGCCTTCTGATAGATGTGAGGGGGCTCCATGCTGTGCAGGGTTAGGTCGCTGTCACTTCATAAGAGCTGTGCCCACAGAACCATTTCTTGAGGCTTGTGGGTTTGCTTTGCAGGGCAGCGTGAGGAATGGAACATAATTTATGCCAAATTAACTGAACTGTGTTGGCTTGTTTAGAGACTGCTGGACTGCTAGTGGGCAGTGGTTTAAACATCTTCAGAGCTTTTCCAGCAAGCCATACTTTTAGCTGAAATTTGCCACACTGATTTTTATGAAGATCTATCTGTGTACAGCAGTGTTCTCCTGTAGAGGTGATCAAGATTGGACTCTGTTCAGTAAAATTGTTCTGTAGTCCTTAATCCAGTGGGGGCTGAGTGTTCCAAAGATCCCAGTCAGTGATGAACCAGTGCTGACACTTGGGCTGACAATTTGAGGAGAATCTGTGAACCAGTGGGGTCACTCCCTGGCTACGTCAGCTCTGCAGAATACAGAGTCAGAAGTACTGGCAGGAGTTTAAGCAAACTGACTTGTGAGCTGGATAAATTAGCCTGCTTGTAGCTCTGCACTGCTATAGGTAGTTTACCTTAGAGTAGCTGAAGGTTGTTAAATACAGCATAGTTCAGTTCTAACATCTCTCAGGCTCCTGTACAAGTAGTAGTAGAATTAGCTCTGTAAGAGACGGATACCTGCACAACAGGTATCAGTTTTGGGGAAACAACGGTAGCAACTGTTGATAATGGTGTGTCCAGAATCACTAACAAGTCTTTGGATGCCAGTGAGGCATTTTGGTAAAAGACCAGAATAAAAAGTAATAAAATACGAATTGTTTCTTGAAGTATAAGGATGTATTTTGTACTTCTTTGTTTCTCTGAAGTTCGTATTATAATTTGTCTCTTTTCAGAGGTGGTTGGATCCAAACAAACCTATCAGGAAACAATTAAAAAGTGAGTAATGTATGTATTTCGTCAATTCATCTATTGTTATTATGCTATTTTTCCAGGGTGCCCTGATTAATTAGAAATAACTTTTCTTGACCATAGGAGGATCTCCTCACAGTCTGAACTTCAGAGTTAAGTTTTTTGTAAGTGACCCAAACAAGCTCCAAGAAGAATATACAAGGTAGGACTGCTTACTTTGTCAATAAAATATTTTCTAGAATGATCATTAATTTTTTTAAGGTATAACGTAGTGATTTGCTTTTGAATCATTCCTGGACATTCTGTGGACAAGCTTCTAATTTTTACCTAATGATTACAGATATGAATTATATATGCAGTTACACCAAATCAATATAACAATAAACTTTTGTGAATAAACTTAGAAATTTATATGCAAAGTGAAGTAACCACAAGAAGAAAATGCTGCCAAGTAGGAACAGAAAAGGGGAAATGAAGAAGAGAGAAAACTTAATCCCACTGTTCACCAATGAGTGCAAATTTAATTTTATCCTAACTAAGATTTCTGCGTTTTTTTGATACCTCGCCCATTTTCTGCTTAGAACTAAAAAATTAATCTCTGTATAGTCCCAGTCCTAGCTTGAAGCTTGAAAGCTTATTTTGGTGGCAGTGTGTTGAAATCTGTTGAAGAAAATGCTCAGTGTGAGCCAAAATCAGAGTCTTGAGAGTTACAATTAGTCCCTGAAGAAATGCCTCAAATTTTCAGTATTTTTAATTACTTCTGGTCCCTCTACATAAATGGCATGATTTGACAGATTGGAATTTTTGGATGTCAGCCATTCTGAAAACAGGTCAGCCCCATTCAAAAAACAGTATTTAGATTGGTAAGGACAGTGTTTGAAACCTAAGTACCAAAACTGTGAAATTTGAGTCCACATTTGTTTATCATTTCTTTTGATTTATCATATTTTAGACAAAATTTTGTACATATCTGTGCAAACAGAATTTACTCAAATGAGCCCCAGAGATATTGGATGAGACTTTGTTTTATTGAAATATTTACTTTAGGAAAATGTGGCAGTTTAGTACATCAGAATAATGAAAAATATGTGAGAAATGTTTTCTTTGAATTAAAAGAAAATGAGTAATATTCCTAAGGAGATGAAAAAATATAAGTGTTGATCAATGTGAAGTAAACCATAAAGGAGGTAAAAACTGTTTATTTTAAGTGCTGTGCTCTAAATACAAAACTATAAATACAGCATTCTCTTAAATGAGAAATAATGTATGATTCCTGTATCTAGGTCAGCTCTGTCTTTTTTGCTAATAGGCCTAATTGCCCTTGAGAAAACTCATTTGTATTTGGAATTATTGTAAAGAACGAGTTATTATCCATGGGCTTTTTTGGAGTGGTTAGGATGCCTTGTCAGAAGTACAAGTCCTTTCATGTAATCAATATTCCCACCTCAAGAAAAAAAGTGTGAACTTCTGACAGTTCCAGCTCAAGCTGAGACTGTTCAAGAATGTTCAGTTTTTGCAAATTCCCTAAAACAAAGGAATGGCTGGACACATGAGGCAGCAGGAACAGATGCCAGGGAAAGGTTCAGTGCAATCAGTGAATCAGTGTCTGATTAGACCTCTGTGAGTTCCTGTGAGCGAGGCAGGTTATGAATGCCCCAGGTGAGGAGAGGTCAGTGGGAACTCTCTGTGTGTCAGAGGGCTTGGCTTTAGGAACTTGTCCTGATAGGGAATGAAGCTTCATTAACTCTCCTCATGGCAGGAAGACTTCCTTATTAATGTTGCCTCCAGTTAGCAGTAATTCTGTCTTACCCTTTTCTATCTATATCTGTATAAGGAAGATGAAAACAAGGTTAATGTGATGCTACCATTGTTGTTTTAGCTGGGGTTGTTGTGGAGGCCTTTGCAGGTCTACACTACTAATCTTCTATTGATTTCCCATTTTGCTCAATAATACGTGAAGCTTCAGTGTTCAAACTGGGGTGGTTGGGTAACAAACCATCAGCCTCACTGTTTGCTGAAAACAGGGACAGAAAATGAACTCTGCTTGGTGTCCCTTAATCACGAGGTCCTTTAAGTACCATGGAATATTTCTAATAGAGCATTACAGCAGAAAAAGTAAAATAAAATGGATGTGCAGCTATGTATTTGTTGAAGAGATGCTCAAACAAAACATGTGAAGTATATCCATATAATACATAAATTTAACTTGTCATTTATTTCATTTTTTAACTGGTAAAGAAATTTTTCTTTATCTTTTTTTGTTTCAATATGCATTTTATTGTGGGAAACGAAAAAGTATTTTGAGATCTCTAAAGCCTGGCTAACTTTTTAGTTTTAACTTCTTGAGGTTAATGCCTTAGATTAAGCTGCTTCTCTTTCTGGTCAGTTCAAGAACCTCCAGGTAGTTTTCAAGGAGTTGAGCACACGGACTAATGTCTTTGCTTGCGAGTTCACTTGTGTTTTCCCTCATTTTCTTTCAAATGTGGAATGTTTTACCTTTCCATTATATTTAGCTTGTAAATAATGGGATTTCTGTATTTGGAAATGTTTGTGAAAGTCTTTAAAGTGATAGTTAATCCACTTTCTGAAGACTACACAGTTATGAGAAGTTACAGTATGTGTAATAAAGTAATATTTTGGGTTTAATTTCTTAGTGCAAGTTATTATTGGGATGTATTTTATATTTAGGCATTTAGATAAGTACTTTTGGTGAGTGTTTATAATGAATGAGTATATCTCACTCCCAGTTTTAAATCAGAGTTTCAAGGAGGAAACCAGATGATTATAATAATCTTAGTATTAATGTAGGAGGTCCCAAACCAGAACAAATTTATAAGGAAGCAAGAATGATGCTTAAATTTGCCATACAGTGACACTTCTTTTGAAAAATGAAAAGTCAGTGTAGACACTTCTACAACTGGTTTTATGCTGTGAAAGATGAAGCTTGTGCTGACATCCTGCCATCTTGGCAAGTCTTGTTTGTGACCCCACTGCAATCTCTGTTTCAGTGGAGCTTTGTAGCAGATGTGGTTTACCACTTGATATAAACATTTATACTACTCTGAAATTGCATAAAACCTTTGAGTGAAACATGAAGGAACTAAATTGAATGAACTAAAGATTCATTCTGAGACATTAACAAAATATTTGGGTTTTGTTGGAGAAACAAAGGAAGTCATTTAGAGGGAAATCTGTTTGCACCTTCAGGCTTGTTCAGGTTTTTAAGTCATGGTGTTTCTGCTGCCACTGTTTGGTGGGAAATAGTTCTTGTTTTAAGGTGTTTGTCTGTTCCTTTTACTGTGTCCACCCCCTTCCTGACTTGAAAGAGTGGGCATGGGAAAACCAGATGAATTTCTCAAACAGCTTTTCTGATACCATAATTAAAGAAAGCTTTAGAAGTTTGAGGGAAGTCAATTGAAAGGTGTTGGACATAAGAGTCCGTAACTTTTATAATAACAATGTAACTCCAAAATACTAGGAATAATTAATGTAAATTAAAACAGAGTAGTATCACATACTGAGAATAAATTAATTCTCTCTACCTGGAGTACAAATCATTCTTATGTACATACCTCCATACACAGATGAAAACTCCAACTCGTGGTTGCCATATAAAGCAGGTAGAATGTGACATTTGTAGCCTTTTCGTGAAATACAGTGTATAACCTGTAAGTAGTTTAATTTACCAAGTTATATGATTATTTTATTAAGCAAAGTTTCATTTCTTTGCTGTAAGAGTTAAAGAAGTAGCATGCAAAAAGTTTGTTTTGCACTAACTGAAAGCAAAATATATTAAAATGTTGAAAAACTGTGCAATAATTTTATTTTTAATTTTAGTGTTTTTGTTTGCTTCTTTAAATAAGGTACCAGTACTTTTTGCAAATTAAGCAGGACATTCTTACTGGAAGGTAAGACATTTTTGTTGTGTTGAACATTAAATGCAAATTCAGTTGAGGAAAACTTAATAATGATTGATGAGGGATTTTACCTACAGAAATAAAAATATATTAAGAATAAATCATAGTCTGTGCAAGTAGAAGTGTTTGTAATAGTTATCTATCCAATTTGTTCATAGACTATAAAAGATTAGGGGTTTTCAAAATAACCAAATTTCATATGAAATATGTAATTTTATTTATTTCTTGTTTTAAACCCAAACCAAAACAGATTGCCCTGTCCTTATAATACTGCTGCTCTTCTGGCTTCCTATGCTGTTCAATGTAAGTATAATCAGTATTCTTGTACATGTCAGTACTGAAATACATGAAAAGCAGTATTTATGAGTTTCAAAAAATGTAGTTTGTATAGCATTACATTGTGATGTTTGTGGATATGATGCTAATGTTCTCATTACTAAAGAGATATATTTGACTGATTTTCCTCCCCAAGCGTGTTTTGCTGAATTAAATGTGGACAAAAATACTGTAAGCCACACTGTTTGGAAACCCCAAATCAATACTTGTTTATTCCTGTGTGTTCTGGGGCAGGGGGTTGTGGGTTTTTCCCTTGAGAATGATATGAAAAAGTATTTCTTAAGACACTTAAACATTTTTAGCATGTAATACAGGGAACCTCCAGATAGGTGTGGAAAAGGGAGTCCTGGTCATACCTGGCCAAAAAGTTCAATACCTGTCCTGTCAATTTTAAGTCATCCAGGAAACAGCTGAATCTTGAAGACTGAGATTTAGTTTTCTTCCTCACTCATTTTTATTTTGTTCAGTGGAAAAAAAATCCCACAGCAGCCAACCAACTAGAGACTGTTCAGCCCCTGCTTCTTGAAATTTCTGGTTGTCAGAAATTCAGTTTTATAAGCTATCTTGGTGTATCTGTCTTGATATATCTATTCATGTGTTTTGCTAGTGCTAAAGATACTTGTATCCACATTTAGTACATGTGTACTTTGTACATATCAGACAACTAGTATCCATGTTAATATTTTCAGGGGAAAAACATGCAATAATGTTAATGTAATGTTTTATGCATACTTTTGGTAAGTGGTCACTTTTTTAAGGTCAATCAATAAGAACAGTTTCTACTAAATAAAACTCCCACACTCCCACAGCTTGGAAAAATGTACTGCGAGTGCTGTCATGCCATAGGGATTTGCCTTAGAAGAGATAAAGTATTTGACAATGAAACGGGAACTATGGAAAGTTTATAACATTTTAAGGGTTTAAGAATGTTTATTTTTCAAACACAGTAGAAGTGGTAGGTAGGCACAGTGCTTTGTATTCATATTTGATCTATGAGATCCTGCTGCCATTAAGTTCTTCAGTGTGCAGAGCTCTGTCTAATGATTCCTGTGCCTGCCTAGTAGGAAACTCTCCAGATTCCTTATAAATACATGTAAACAGCAGCCATAGACCTGAGTCCTGTATTCTTGGTAGTGGATTTTAGCAAGGAATGCATTCTGTTGTAAAACCTGGACCCATTTTCTGATTTTTAAATTACTTAAAATAGGATATATTTCTGGTGGTGCAAGTGCTCCAGAGTTACATCCTACCTTCTATTCCTTGACTTTACACTCCCTGAGTGCCTTCATCCCTCTGTCAGTGCCACTGGGCCTGCCCAGGACCCCACACCTCGATGCATTGTGATCTTCCCAGTCTTCACATTATATTTCTTATCTGTCACTGTAGATCTGTTACATAGATTGCAGATATTTAAGGCTGATTTTTTTTTTTGCTACAATTAGAAAGCCTCAAAGCCTCTGTTTTTAGCAAATGTTGCTTATGTTTTTTTCTGGCAAATGTGATTTTGATTTATTTTGTGTAACTTTTAGAAAGTGTTAGAAGTTACATAAATGCACTTTTTAGTAGTTTCAAGTAGAAAAGTTTCAATGTAGGTGTATGTATGTGTACTTTTTTCCATACATACAGTTGAATATGCAAAAAAATATTTTTCGAATGCTTCTGAATGTATCTTGGTGCAGAATGAGATGGTGGTTTTTGCAGGTCTTCATGAATAAATAGCAGTTGTAGTGTTAAAAATTGTGGAATCACATGAAAACAAGCAAAAGTAAAATAACAAAGGAAAAAATTGAATGCTCTCCATATATAGATATCTATATAAATATCTCCTGTTTAGTGCTAGCCATTGTGACAGCATTTATTAATTAATCTGTGTATTAAAAATTAAACACTTTACAACTTCCTTCATAAGTACATAATAAAAGCTCTCACTATGTAATTTCCGTGGTATTCAGTGGGAATGTGACTGTTTATTCAAAAGGGAAAAGGGAAGTTCAAATGTCTTCTCTATTTTTCTTTGCTGTAGATAGTAAATTATGTGGGAGAAGACCCTTGTGAATTTGGGGGCATTGCACAATGCCAAGTACATCAGTGATAAACAATAACCTCTCTTTTTAATATTTTAGCCGAGCTGGGAGACTACAACCATTCAGAAAACTTGCCAGGCTACCTCTCAGAATATTCTTTCATCCCTAGCCAGCCTCAAGACTTTGAAAAAGAAATAGCAAAATTACATCAGCAGCACATGTAAGGATTTACATCAGAAGATACTGACTGACTTTGTCAAATCCTGCCTGCTGATGCTGTGCTATTATAAAAAAATGAGTACTTTGTCTTAAAGGTTTCTGGTTTTTTTAGGGGGGGGGTTGGTGGTGTTTTTTTTTTTTTTTAGTTTGTTTGTTTGGGATTTTTTTAGCGTTTTTTGAGATACGTTTAATTTTTTTTAGATTATAATAAATATATCACACCGTTGATGGTCTACACAGAGTATCTGTGACAGAATGACAGGGAAAATTAGTGAAATAATAAGCATGTTAAAGGTACTCTGAAAACAGTATTTGTGTAGGATATCAACAATACTGTGTAGGATATCAGCTTTTTTCAGGTTTTGGGAATATTCTGAGCATAAAGGCTTTGTTTTCATGGTGCTCTCACCAGCAAAAAGAGTTACTTTAGAAGTAACAAAGTCCTTTTCTTCAGTATCTGCTCTTTGCTGTGTGTAAGTGTGACCTTTCACTAAAGAGGAAAAGACAGTGAAGCAATGGAAAATATTTTTTTTCCGTATGTTACATTGTGGTACTTTCCAGTGATGGTTCCTTCATATTTTAGAATTTAAGTGCCTTTTGTTACAGTTAAATATAACAAAATGTAAACAATGTTTACAAAACATGGATTGGAGTTTGTTGTTTGCTTTAGAAACTACAAGAATGTTATGTTACATTTCACATAAAGGCTTAGCAAATTCTGTTAGGTAGGGTAAAGACATTTTCAGGGAGTTGATGTTAATTTAACTTTAAATTGCCAGAGCAAAATACAGGATTGCAAAAGTGGTTTCCAGATTCTAGGGCTCCACAGATATTTAAATGAAACAGGGCATTAGAAATAAAAGTGTTGTGGATTCTTGTCAAGACTTTATCTTTGTGGAAGCACTAGTTCTTTACTGTTGAAATTTTTGGGTTACAGTCTGTTTATCATGAGAAAGGAAATTCAGATTTCAGGGTGGGGGTAGAAGTAGTAAAACAAATGCAGATTTGCACTCAGTGGGGAGCCGGATGTGGGAGGTTGGGTTAGAACATTTCTGATTTAGCTGCTCTCTTTCAGAGGGTTGTCTCCTGCAGAAGCAGAATTCAATTATCTCAATACAGCACGTACCTTAGAACTTTATGGAGTTGAATTGCACTATGCAAGGGTAAGTTTGGATGAACGAGTGTTGTAATGTAAAAATGGATTCCTCTGAGTTTATGGAGAAGTATACTTTACTTTTTAGAGAGCCTTCTTGGCTGCTTCTTAAAAGAAAAAAGAGATTAAAAAATATTATCTTATTAGGTGCCTAATTGGGATTTACCAATTTAATAACCACTATTCCACTCCAGTGAGGTTATTTCTTGGCTTAAATTTGGGCTTGGTTATCTGTGTGTTGTTCAGGTTGAGCTTTGTTGGCTTGAATGCCAGTTCATTTGGCTACTGATGGATAAGAAAAACGTGCTTGTTGAATGTGCCTTTGATGTTTAAGGACCTGTCCGCTTGGAAAACGTTTAATTTGGTTCCTATTAGAACCAAATTATAAATCTCTATCATAATATAAAATGAACTGTTAATGTAAGGTGACCATACCATAATTTGATACAGTGTCAGTTTTACCTGGTAGAGCAAGTAGCTTGAGGTCATGACTCAAACAGTGCTAACCTGTCAGTACAGTGCTAACATTTCTGCAAAGCCTCTGAATAAAATTATTTTTATTAACTAATCTATAGTTTTTAAATATTATTGTCCTATTCCCTAAAGTTAGAAAAACCTGGAGTAGAATGTGAAATGTGCCCCACTTCGCTGCTTATTGTGTGTACCCACTGTTTTTGCACACTGAGAGATCCATAGCAGGTGTTTGATTAGCATGCAGAGATTTCAGGAAAAATGTGCTATTTAAATATGCTTACAATATTGTTTGTTTTAGAATCTCTCCCCTCTGTGTTCTGAGATTGCAATTTCCTTTCAGGTAGGAATTTAAGTTGCTGGTTGCTTTTAGTGTAGCAAATGTCAATCCAGTCTGTTAGTGCTGCTGTTTGAAATAAACTGTAGAATACTCTGTTATGTATTTCTTCGAAGCTGGTGAAAGACAGAAGAGCTAATTTAGGAAATTAAAGTTTTGTGGTAGCTTGTAGAGCGCTCAGAGCAAGCATTCAGGTTTGTCCTAAATAGGAGTGAATAATTGAATTTCTTACTTGTCTTACTAAAACACATTTCCTTCCATGTTAATTTGTGAATTTAGAGAGAGATGAGAATTAATATATATGAGGTTTCAAAAGGTATTTAAATTGTTCTTCAAGCAGTTTTTTCTTTTCTTTAAAGGATCAGAGTAACAATGAAATAATGATTGGAGTGATGTCAGGTGGAATACTAATTTTTAAGAACAGAGTACGAATCAACACCTTTCAGTGGTAAGGACAGCTGCATTTTGTTTGCTATTTCAAAATATTTTTACTAATAGGTGTGTCACACGCTCTTGAAAAAGATGGAAACTTACTTGTAGCATATTGAGTTGAAATGATTTATCTTATGTTGTGCTGTGGCTATTTTTATGATGGGGTTTCGTGCTGAACTGAATGCTGTGCTGTGAAATGATTCTGATACTGTAATGAAACAGTAATGAATTTTAATAATTTTTATTCTTCAGGAGTTTGTAAGCGTTCTTGAGATTAATTACCTGTATAGCCAGGGCCAATGTGTGTGTGTAGCTTACAGTGTTTAAGGAGACAGCTGAACTGACAAATACTGACCTGGACAGTGACTGCTCTTACCTGTTTTGTCACAGTGTGTTTTAAATTTAATGTACTTATGGTACTTGAGGATAACTGAGGTGGAGCATTCAGGATATTGACATCTCTTCATCCATAGCTAACCATTTTCATGATAGGATCTAAAAAGTGCATTTACTGCAGAAAATGCTGACTTTTATTTCTTCTCTTTAAAACAGTTTTTAAAGCTGTTCTATAAAGATGAAGTTATCCCCATCAAATACTTTCCTCTGTCTATCAGTTTGCTTAAGTTTGGATCCTGTTCTTTATTCACATAAGAACAGGAATTACCTAAGAGAAATCCTATTTTGTGCTATGACTTCTGTAGTGCTCTGTAACTTCTGTAGTGCTCTGCAGAGGTTATGTCAGCTTCCCCAATGCCTTTTCCAGTTCTTGCAGAAGCGACCGTAGTTTCCTTTGCCTGCTTGGAATCCACTTTGACCACCTTACTAGAGGTGTTGCTGAGTTTGGTATAGCAGCATTCTGAGTGGCTGAATTCAGTCATATTAAATTGCCATAAGAGACATTAGTGTTCACCAGGCACAAATGCTGCTCGTTCCAGAAAAATGATGAAAAGTGTTCATTTGTTACTGATTCTGCGTTTTTCTTTGCTGTTGATGTCTGTGCTTGATCTTTCCAGTGACCTTCTGAGACATTCTGGTTTTCTATGCTAAGCTTAACATTATAGGAGGTTACATATTTTTGTGGTTTACCATGTTGAGAAACAGTGTGAATGGTCAAATTTTAGTAGGTTTTCAGAGATAAAGTTGTAACATGAATGTTATCTGCAGCCAGATATAATTGAACATGGTAAACATTTTGCCTGTAAGCACTCAAAGAAAAGTAAGTCTGAGACAGTTACAAAGCATGTAAATTTCCAGTCTTCATGGTTATTGGGTAAATTAAAACTGATCTTGCAATGATAAGTGTGAAACTACTGTATTGGTCAGTCAGATGTGCCTTTATAGGAATGACACATTCTGAGAAAGATGCCCTTCATGTGGTGAGAGTTTTGACGTGTTAGAGCCATTTCTGGGTTCAGGCTGGTTTATGTGTGGAATGTTACAATAATCAAGAAGGGTTTATTTCAGTCTGATTTTACTGCTGTCATTTTGGGGAAAACAGCAATAGAAGGAATAGGTTCTGTAAAACACACTGGTAAATTACAGAGGACATACAGTGTAAGTCATAATTAAGCTACATGCCCCTAATGGAAGTTGGAGGTTTCTGTGAGTTGTACTTCATATTGTTGGCATGCCAGGGATGCTGATCTAAGTCCTTAGTGTGGTTTTTGCATGTGTGTAATTACCTAAGCAGTTCTTCTTTGTATTCAACCATATCAGGTGACATTAGGGATATGAATTTCTTCCTGTGAAGATTATAATTCCAACATAATTGCTCTTCACAAAAAAAAAAAAAACCAAAACCAGAAGGACAGACCCACCAACCAAAAGTGCCCTTTCCCATTTCACTCTGTTGTATTGTAGGGTTTTTTGTACTATGAGTAAGAATTCAAAATACCAGTTCTCACAATACAGCTCAATAGTAGACCCATTACCTTTCCTTTTTATCCATAGTCAGGCTCCTGTTCCAGGGACACTAGTACTGTTACTTTTTCCTCTTGCTTCTGTGCAACTGGATCTGTGTAAAGTCTTCCCAGTGCTTTTTGGTTACAGTGTATGTCTAGATACCCATTTTTCAGTGTTCCTCAGCTGAGTTTTCAGGCAAGTGAGAGGACAGACATGCATGTATGTGGGAAGAAATAAAGACTTAACTGTATTGCTAAGAGAAGAATCAAGCAAAATGTCTTTGCCCTCTCCCTCTTAATTTGCTGTTACATCTAAATTGCTTATTATGAACCTTATGATCATGGGGAGAAATGAAACAGGAGGAAGACAAGTGAGGAACAGGGCAAAACAGAAGAGACTGGCATTTATCCTGTGTGTCTTAACTTGATCTTCCTGTGTTGTGGGTAATTCCTCTTTTCCCCAGACTTTGCTACCAGGCACAGAGACCTGGGAATCTGAGGACAACATAGGAGAAGAGCATGGAGTATCCTTAGCCTTTCCTTAGTTACTGGACCACCTATTCAGCAGTTGGACATGTTTTCCTTTGCCTCTCTCTTTTGTGGTTAATGTATCTCTGGAAAGCTTTGTTGCCTTTTGCATCCACTGCCAGTGCAACTACAGTTGTGCTTTGGATTTCTTAGTTTTATCGCTGAATGCCTGGGTAGTACTGTGGGTAGTACTTGGTCATCTGATCCTGCTTCCACATCCTGTCTGGCTTCTTTTGTGTCTGAGCCCAGTCAGCAGTTCTGAGTTTATCTAGGTTGGCCTCTTCTCATGCTTGCATGTTTTGTAGCACATCAGGATTGTTCTGATTGAGGATGTTGTCCTTTAAGACTGACTGCCTGTCCTGTGCCCCAAAGGCAGTTTCATGGGATTTTGTTTGCTAGAGCTCTGAACAAGCGGGAGTTCCTTTTCCTGAACTAGTGGTTTAGTCTTTGCATCCCTCCACTTCCCTTAAGATTTTTAGCTTCGCCGTCTCACAGCTGCTGGAGCCAAGTTTGTGACTACTAAATCTGGACAATCCTTTCTTGTTCACGATTTGGGTTACCCAGTGCTTTTCCTTGGATATGCACCACTGCCAGCAGTCAGAGAAAGGAAACGTAGGCAGATCTGCCTTTTCCTTTGGCTGAGTGTGGATGTGCTTATTCAATGACCAGCAGGGCATTAGCGGTGCATATGAACCCTCTCTTACTACTGTATTTTTTTGGAAGTAGCTGAGAACCAGCTTAACTGAGTCATTTCTTTGTACTTGAATGATGACTCTTTTGAGTTGAGTTAGACCTTATTGCCTAATGTTGGAATTTTGAGTCTGTTCCAAATGGTTTCAGGCTTAAACGTCAGCTGACCTCACTCTGCCTGAAGTATGAGATGAGAATAAAACCTGGTATGCATTGCCAATGGAATAATTTGATTTCAGTAAATGAGAGGTAGCTCCCTTTATAGTTTCAAATCCTTGATAAACTAACTTTGAATTCTTAGCGCAAATTTGCTAAGAATTGAAAAAAAACCCCAAGAAATAGGACAGTTACTGCTACTGTTTGTTTTTAAACTTCTAATGGCAAGCTAGGAAAGAAAAAATAGGAAAATATTTAAATAAGCATAATTTAAAGGCTAATGTTCATAGATGCCCTTTATGTTACTGCAGATACTCAACAAATTAGGACTTTCAAATTAGATTCCTACTCTGAATAATCTCCTGGATTAAAATTACTCCATTTGATTTAGTTAAGAAGATAATTTCTATATATAGATAGTCGACTTAGGTGTGTGTTCATGTTTTGCTTCTTATCCTTGCTGGTCTAGAGAGGTTTTGATTCAACAAGTGGTAAATATGCAGCTGTGATTCTGGTCAATTTACTATTGTAGCAATTGTTCCTTTATAAAGTCAAAAGTGCTACCAGGTTTTTCTTTTTACAGTTTGATCCTGGCTTTTTGCCTTGATCAAAATGATACACTTGTATTTAATAAAGAATTTGCCCTCTCCTCATACTACATTTCTTTGAAAAATTGTATAATTAGATTGTGATGGAAGTACGGCCTGACTTCCCATTTTGCATAACCAGTATTATGATGACCATCCAAAATTTCTGGAATTACTGTCAGTATATTGTATGTTTATAGTTAACCTGCAGCGTGAAAAGATCTGTAGACTGATGTTTCCCTGTCATTGATATTGTAAATGTTTGTTTTCTTTTCATAGTGTGATTTTTATCTTGATAAAACCAAGACTGTGAGTCCTTATCTTCATGCTTATAATCATGTCTTAGCTATTTTACTAAAACAAGTTCTGGTTATATTTAAAGACATGTAAGAACACAGAGAGGAATGTCTTTTAGGCATAAGGTGAAGTTCAAAGTATTTTCTTGTATTCTGGGGGATAATGAAAAGCAGCCTCAGAAAAAGAACATCTGTCTGGAATGACTTGGGGATAGAAAAGCTCTTTGTGATTTGTAATACGGAAAAGATACTTAAATTAGCAACTGCCTTGGGTTTAGGGTGGAAACAAGTGAATTTGATAGATAAATATACCGCTCATAAATTTCAAATTATACAAACTATTTCATTTAATCTTTGGTATTTTATTTTTTGTCTATGGAAATTAATATTTTCAGTATATTTTCAGTAGGTGTATTTAAGCATTTGACCATGATTCATTATACTAAGTGTTTAAATATTGTGATTTTTTTTTTCATTTAGGTTGAAGATTGTAAAAATTTCTTTTAAGTGCAAACAGTTTTTTATTCAACTTAGGAAAGAATTGGTGAGTACTGTCTTAAATTTCATCTCAAAAAATGAAAGCAATTAAATTTCTCCTACTGTACATCTGCATTATACAGCCTGAAGCTTTGTTGATTCTTGCCTTTGTCTGCAATTAAAATCTGGTTTCACCAACATTTTGACTATTTCACATCTCAGATGGACCATTACAATCCTTAAATAAGCTTTTTTGTCATTTGGTTTGCTTTATATTTTAGATACATTTGGGTTTACATTTGTATGCATATGTAAGATAAATGTGAAAGAGGTTGAAAGTAGATCAATGTTAAGCTTCCTACAAAACCAAATTAAAACTGAAGGTAATGCCAAATGCTGCTTCACTTGTGTGTGTTTCTAATTAATGTTTGATAACCGTACTGATTTGTATTATTGAGAGTTAGTAATACAAGTTGACTTTATTACTTGCATTTAAACAGAAGAATTTCCTTGCAGTTTTAGATTGTGTATGGCAACTTTTTATGTCTTCTCCTAAATTTCTTGGAAAAAGAGTTGAATCTGTGTCTCAGTGCTTGTGGTGTGTGTTTGCTGCCCCGTGAGGCACCACAGGACCCCTGTGCATTCCATTCAGCAAGAAATGGATTGTTCATGCCTCCAAGAGATTAGCTTCCATCACAGACATATCACTGGGGAAAGATGAGAAATTAATTAAAAATATAGCTGTGTGATTAACTCATCAGGTTCGTTAAAAGTTTTTGTGCAATTCTTGTAACTGAAAGGAATTACTGTGAGGGTGGTGACGTGGGAACAGCTTTTCTGGGAGGTTGTGGATGCCCCAGCCCAGCAGTGCTCAAGGCCAGGTTGGGTAAGTCCTTGAGCAACCTGGTCTAGTGAGAGGTGACTTGGACATGGCAGGTGACCTTTAAAGTCCCTTCCAACCCTTAATGTTCTATGACTTGGAGAGCTGAAATGCATGCAGAGTTACTGACTAGGTAAGAAATGATTCTGGGCAGAAATGCATCTTGAGTGCTGCAGGACTCTTTCAGGGTTAGAAGCAATATGGCTAAACAAGAAAAGTACAAGGAGGAAACTCCTGTTATGTCAGATCAGGCCAACGTCTTGGGACTAGCACTGAAACAGGAGTCAAACTGTGTATCTTAAAAGTAGATCCTTTAAAATGAGGCCCAGGAGTTTGTAGTTCTTGCAGATGGAACTACCTGACCACATACATAGACTTTGTTGTATATTAGTTTTCAGGAGAAGTTTACCTCGTGTGCCTGGAGCAGTGTGAGTAGCTGTTAGTTCAGAAGCAGCATAAAAATTAAAAAAGCAGTTAAAAGATTTTGGAATAATTGAAAGTAATGAACTTTGGCTGTTACATGAAAAAAATGGGAGTATCTGTCAGTGTGAGCAGACGTCATGCAACATGAGCAGAAAAATGGTAATGATACAAAAAAGGTGGTGGGGGAATGTTGCATCGTGGTGAAACAGAATTTTTTTAATACCCTGCAGGAGCTACAGTTCTGAAAAGTCAAACTGATCTCTGACAGCCCAGAGGTCAGATTTTTTTCTTGATACCAGTGTGTTTTAACTTCAATTACAATTGCAGGAATGTTGTATTTGGATCTGAAATGAGAATTCGGGATTTCATTTGGAATTTATATTTGCTAAATAAGAACTTGAGAAAAAGTCTGTGGTAGGAGAGTTCAGGACCTTGAAGAATGAGATGACTAAATATAAAATTGGGTTGGGTATTGTACTGCAATGTTTCTTCTTCCCTGCAGAAAAAAAATCTGCTTATAATTGTGATAATAGAAGGTAATACAGAAATAGCTTTCTCATCTTGTTTTTTTCTGTTGCTTTTTAATACTCTGTGTATTGTTACTTGCACCAGATTGTAATATATATAATTAATGTAATTTCTCTTCTGAGACATCTTATCAGAGCCAACAGGTTAAAAAGCCTTGTACTGTTTTTCTTTAAACTCTGTGTATCAGATGAAAACTGATGGCAAGAAATTGATTGTCATTCATTCTAAGTCATGAATATCTTAAGATCAGAGCTCAAATTTGGCTTCCAAAGAAGGCCTACTTAAACTATTTTTTTAATTGCTGCTAATATTAAAATTGTTATTTCCAGAATTACCTTCCCTGAGTAGACTCATAGGATTAAAGATTCAGCTCACCTATATTCAACTTCAGTTAAGGTTAAGAGAACATATTTTCTGTTTCATGGTCATTAGCTCACCAAAGAAAATCATTGGACTTCCTCTATAATCAGACACCAAGGTGCCAAGGCTGAAACAACTTGCACAAATTGGAAGCACGTTTTAGGATGGATTCAGTTGTTCTCTGGTGGTATTAGTTTTCTTTTGCTTTCTCTGCCATTAACAGTAAAGGAAGCCTAAATGACTCTCTTTAGGCAGCAGAAACCAGGTGAAGTGACTCTATGATTGCACATTTGGTATGTAAAATATCTCTTGTCTGGTGCTTTGAGTGTGTATTTTAAATCACCGTTTTACGATATGGCAGTGAAAGTACATTCATGGTATGCTGATGATGTGTTTCAAAATCGTGTGTAAATATATAACAAATTGTACATCCCAGTAACTGTGTTTATTTGGATGCAAAGCTGAAGTGCTGTAGAATATTAAGTTAGTGAACTTGGGAAAGGAATTTTGCAATTTTTATTTTTTCCCAGCTGGGCTACATATTCCTTTAACTAGTCCTAAATAGATATATTTCAAATACTACTAATGAGTGTTGAGAGCTTTTCATTGCAACTGTCCTCAAAAGTGCAAGTACCTTATCTTTTAATCGCCTATTAAATTTATTTCCTGACTTGGCATTGCTTAAAGGCATCAACATAAGTAAAGACTTATTTGCCTACTTTCATTAGATTATATCTGTGCTTAAATGAATCACTCAAAGAAAGTGAGATGAAGCAGTTTGTCAGTTGCTTTCTACTGGTAGTATAATAGAATCCTGAATGGAAGCTGGTTTAGTATTCTGACAGGCATATGGCTGGAGCACACATCCACTGGAGCAGATTTTCTGTCTATTGTTTCTTTATGATTTTGTGGGGAAAAAGAATGTTATATGTAGGACTTCTTCACTCTACATTAGAAGCCCCCTGGGCTGTAGCTTCAGTGGCAGGTTCTTCATCCATATCTTTCTTTGTTCTGTGTATTCTGGATGCTGCTTCCCTTACATGCTTTGCAGCTGTTTGCAAATAATTCAGTACTTTAATTTTTCTAGATGCTTCCCTAAGCTTCTCTGATTTTAGTTAGCTGCATCTTCGGCTGTGGCAAAATCAATAGTCAGCATCAAGCTCTTAATGCCATCCAGCATGTTTTAGTGGTCTGGAGTCTTTGACAGCCAATTAAGCTGTTCAAGCACGGTCTTTTGGAGACCAGATGTCCACTGAAAAATTAATTGAGTTTGGAAAAAACCAGTATCATTGATTTTGTCTATAACCGAGGCCTGGTTTCAGTGAGTGGCCAAAATAATTTTTCTTTTTTTTAATGATACATTATGTATCTGAAGTTCGTTCTTTGATTTTTTTCTGACTTTTTTTATTGACTTTTATAAAGAAGTTGGTCTAAAATCATAAGCTGATAAATGGGCTTATCTGCCCAAGTACACGTGTGATCTTAAGTAACACTGATGTTCATTAGATGCCTAATTGCTGCCTAATCTTATCAAAGTTTCTGCTGTTGCATTTTTTTGTGAAGAGCAAATACTGCTGTGAGAATCTCTGTTGCATTTAAGCTTTCACAGGACTTTTGCCCACTATTCCTGAAATATATTGAGTCTGTGCAGCATTTGCCACTTGAAAAGCACAAGTCTTTTTGACTCTCTGAGATGGGGTAGGGAATTTGTAATTTATTCTGGGATTTTATCTTGTGAAAAAGACTCACTAGAGAAGTTTTTCAATCCAGTTTCTCTCCTGAGCAGCAAGATCTGGACTGAAGTAATTGTCCCAGTCAGGCAAAGAGGAGCTTGAATGAATGGCCCCACCCACCCAAGGTGTTTGTTCAAGCACTGAGCTGTTCTGTGAGAGGGGAGCACCAATATCCAGGCTGCTTTTTGTTTGGTTTGTCTTTTTAATAAAAGAAACCAAAAAGATAATTTGGACTTTACTTTACCTTAGCCCTATTTGTCTTACCTGTAGTTTCGTGCTTGAGATCCAAATGTTGCATCCCAGCTGCTTCATTCTTCCCCTCCACAGCAAACAGACTGTTTTCCTCTCTCTAACAGGAACCATGGACACAATTAATAAGATAATAATTTTGAAGCAGAATCCAGCTGTGACTGCCTGAGTAGTCTTATAACACTGCTCTCAGCAGACCTAAACCCCAGAATTGCCTGTATATCATTGTCATACCATTCCTGGAACCTTGTGCTGTAGAAGCATTCCACAGTCTGCAGTGTAACTCCCCTGTTACTTTATGTGCTTTTGGCTGAAGTACCGTGGACATTGGGGACCTTGGGGCCTTGTGCTGAGCCTACACTGATTCAAGCCTAGTATTTTTAGGGAATACAGAGGCAATCTTACTCTAAATCCAGCAGTAGGACCAGATCTTGCACCCCAGATTTATCAGCAAAGGTGAATTTCAAGTATCCAGGTTACATTTGGGTATTACAGAACCTGCAAGGGTGAATAGGGAGAGGATGGGTGCACTTAGAAGACAATATCCTGTATTATTCATTACATTAAACATTGTTTCCTGGCTGTAATTGAGATGAAGGGGTAGAGTTTGAGAATCAGTTCTCTCTGCATTGCAATGAAAGGCTTAAAAGCTATGAATAGAACTATTGTTAAGGTACCTTTAAAGCTTTAGCGCACACCAAGTTCCTGTGAAAGTGCTGTTTCGCATTACAATTAAGTTGATAGAGCAGCAGCTCCTTCTCATCCTGCCATACCAGCTCCTCCCTCATGCTTCATGTCTGATCTAGGCATCAGATGGTGGCATGAGATTCAGATCAGCTTGTTTTCTGGAATACAAACTAGGGGAAAGAGCAGCATGTATTTTTTTTCTCGAACTCTTAATGCTTTGAATGGCATAAAAATGCATAATCATCAGCTCATATAACTGGTCAAATTCTCTTTTCCAGCTGTTTAGAAGGCTGACAGAACATCTGCTACCTCATAGGAACATCTTGTTGGGCTCTAAAATCTTAGCTGTTTTGTCCTTTTCTGGACCCAGATGAGGGCAGTCCATAATTTTACATAGTTGCTGTCTTGCAGAATACTAATCTATCTTGTTTATATTGTACTTTTGCATTGTTTTTAAAGCCTTTTACAAGTGCATAGGTAATGGACTTAATTTCTAATACCTTGTTTCTGACTTCCAACTTTTAAATACCTCTGTTAACATGTCTGGAAAATACAGGGAACAGTTGGCAATTCTTGGAAATTAAGAACAGAGATACCAGTAATTTTTGTAAATTGAATTAAAATACTGGGATTTAGTTTCTTGAATGTAATTTCTTCAATTTCACCAAGAAGTACTCAGAATTTGCTGTTTACTTTTTTAATCAATTTTATTTTATCCTGAATTCGTCATGTGGCTGGAAAGTCCGTATCATTCTTAGCCAATAGTCATGGTGACTTCTGGAGTACAACACTGGGGGAACAGTTGAGTGTCTGTGCCTTGGGATCTCAGCAGGTGTAATGATGAGCAGGCCAACAAAAGCTTAACTTGGAAAAAGAGTTTACTGCAAAGTGAAATCAGTTAAGGTGTAATGTGAAGAGAAAGAAGAATGAACATCATCAGATGTTTCCTGACTTAATAAAGGTTGTTACCAAGCTCTCTCAACAGGCAGAATATCTTAGTTTACTGTGCCATTTTTCTTCTTGCATTTACCAGGAACCTGATTAATCATTTAGAAGTTGTTCCTGAGGTTGGTACCTGTTCCCAGTCTCTGAGTACCACATAGGCATGACAATTGCCCATCTTAACTAAAGTAATTTTTAAACAGAGGCATGTTGTCTTTGAACTCTAAAATCACATATTTTTTTAATGTAGTTTGGGTCCTACCTTTTGGGACCATTTCTTCTCATCTAGACTTGTTTCAATATCACTAAACAGACTGTTAACCTTTCAGCAGACTCTTTTAAAAAAAGAACCCGAGGGAACAAAAGAATTCTTTAAAGAAAATGTAAAGCTATTGTAAAATGGTTTGTTTTGCATGAGGTTAGTGTAAAATTAGAGCAACACTTCAAAAAGCACAATTAAAAAAATATCCCCAAGCCGAAAAAATATTTATCTTTGTTTCAGAAGTAACTTGGAATGATTTTTATCTGAAATACATTTTTCTCCTTTTTTAGCATGAATCTAGAGAAACTTTATTGGGATTCAATATGGTGAATTACCGAGCGTGTAAGAATTTGTGGAAAGCTTGTGTTGAACATCACACGTTCTTCCGTTTGGACAGACCACTCCCTCCTCAGAAGAACTTTTTTGCACATTATTTCACGTTGGGTTCCAAGTTCCGGTACTGGTAAGTGCTGCCTTGAAGTATATGGGAAATAATATGAGAGAATAAGCAACTCATCATTAATAGGGAATTCCTTACAATCTTATGTAAAGGTGCCAAAGTTCAAGTGGCTTTTGAATCCTGCAAATGTTCCCCTTCCCTGTTGGCTTAAGCTTCAAATGTCAGTAATTTTCTAAGATAGATTGAAAATATAATTATTGTATTATTAGTGGTTGTTCTGCACTAGAACTCTGAGATTGTTTCCCAGGCTGCATTTCTTGGCCTGCTTACCTTTTGGGTTATGTTTATCTTAAAAATGTTGTCTCAAAATTTGACCAGGTGTTTTTGAAAACTGTTGAGTCTCAGATTTTGTTTTCAGCAATGACAACCAAACAGACCTAAATAAAGATCAAATAGATATCACCGAAAAGAAGCTTGTACAAGTAAAGCTTGATGTATACAAATAGGAACCAGGTAAAGACAAAAGGCATACATATTCTACAGCAAAATCAGAACTTTAGAAAATAAGGACAAAATTAAACCATAACTTTGGAGGATGAACTTAAAAATACAGAGAAAAAGCTTGGAAGTATACAGAATTACTGTGGAATAGCTAAAATCCTTATAATGCTGGATTGGGTGATGTTGGGTTTTGCTGGTTTATGCTTTTTATTTAAGAAATATATATCAGTTCAGTGACTGATTTAACTGTCTCTGCAAGTGATGCAGAATGCCAGTGGTTTAAATCGGGCCTGAAACAGAGAACAACAGAGCTACTACTAATCATCCATCTAGAATGGCAGCAGTGTCTGTGACGTACAAAGGGAGATGATGAAAAGCTACAAAACACAATAACAGGCTATTTCTGTCACACTTGTGAATTGCATAAATATATAAAGAGGAAAGTAATTCAATGGCTAACTGTTTATAGCATCTGGTTTTTGACCAGCATTCACAGTAACCATTTGAGAAACAGCATTCTATGATCCTGAACAGTGTTTGAGACATGGTTCAATTTTGCTGTAGTCAGTTTGGGGGAACATTTTAATTTCTGTAATGATTTTGAATCTGAATCATTGTGGTTATTATTAAGGAGGGAAACTGCAGCATCTCTGAGCAACCTGGTCTGGCAGTAGAGTATCTTCACCATAGAAACTTGGTTTGGTTTTGTTTTGGGGTTGATGATGATGTTGTTTTGTTGCTCGATCCTCACCACCAGGACACCTCATATTTCTGTTTGTGCACATTGCCTTTGGTCCTGTCTCTGGGCTCCCTTAAAAACCATCTGGCTGTATTTTTTACTTGCCCTTTCTGGCATTCGCACGCACTCATTTGCTCCTCCTGACCCTTTTCCTGAGGCTCAGCTCTCTCAGCCTCTCCCGCACATCAGACCCTTAGTAGTCTTTGTGGCCCTGTGCTTGGCCTGGGGGACCCTGGAACTCCAGGCAGCATTCTAGGTGCGGTCTCAGTCATGCTTTCCAGCTGGTTAGCACTCGTGGGGTTATTCCTCCTCAGGTGTGGGTCTCTGCATTTGCCTTCACTGACTTCTGTGACATTTTAGATAACCTGTTTCTCTGGGCTTCTTCTCCTACATCCAGTAGTTCTGTAATATGAATGTGGAAATAGATAATTACTCTTTGAGTTCGTAGTGTGTTAAATGTCCCTGTAAGGGACTCTGTGCCATGGTCTGAAGTTATTAATGGGGAAGTGGCTGCAGGAAGGAGTGTTTGCTGGTATCTTGTCACCAGTTCTTAACTGCTGATAGATGCTCAAAAAAATTTGTATTTTTTTCCTAAAAGAAAAATTATGAAATACTATAAAGAATTTTTGATTGGACACAAGACATCTGGTCTTACATGAAAAGTCAGCAAGTTCCAAGATCTAATCTTGGTTTTGACAAGTTGAATAGAAGAATACAATCCTGAGGTGCTTATCATTTAATTTCTTTGTGATATTTTGGTGAACTAAATTTCTACTAAGTTATTAGTAATTGAGGGAATAGTTCAGGAGGAGTATGGAGGAGATGCTGAAAGTTTTTGGTAGTGGCTATAAAAGAAAATAAAATGGTGTTAAGTGTTATCCAAAGATTGAACAAGAAATTTCTTACTGCTGTGGAAAAAAAGCAAAAGTAGCTTTGTTGCATCTAAAATTAATTGGAAAGACGACCTACACTTTTACAAAATGCTTTTTTAAGGTGACACTGTACTGCAGCTAGTATGTTTGCCTAAGCATGACTGAAATCAGAATTGAGAGGTTTTTTGGTCAATTTTAGACAAGAAATTGTTACTTAATGTGTTGGATATAGGGGTTTGATTTTGTTTTGTTTTCCAGTGGGAGAACAGAGGTCCAATCTGTGCAGTATGGTAAAGAAAGAGCAAATAAAGACAGGGTATTTGCAAGGTGAGTAATTTATATTCTTTAATATTTCCCCCTTTATATATTTTCAAAGTTCAGAATAGCCTTCAGTTTGTGTGGTTTGTTGTTACATGCATCAGCCCTCTTTGTGCTGTCTGTATTGCAAAGAAGGATACCCTGCTTTTAAAATACTTCATTAAAATATTGAGTTAATGAATACGTTTTATCCATGACAACAACCTACAACTGTACCTGTGTATTTCCTTTAGAATAAGGCACAGTGAGTGTCTTACTTTGTGGAACAGCTTTATTATTATAGTCCTGATGAGATATTTTACTATGAAAAAGTTGACTGGGAGTGAGCTGCTTATCATTGGTCACAGAGAAGGTGGCTAATTGAGAATGTATCATGTAATTGTGTTTCAGACTCCTGAGGAGTTTAGTGATTACAATAAAACAGTCAAGACAAGGATTTAGTTCTTCCTTCAGAAATTATGATACAGTATTCAAAAGTCAAATAGCTGCTGCATCCATCTGGCAGTCTGCTCTGATCATTATAGAGTCTTTATGGGGAGGGAACATGCTCTGTGCCTTTTTATGTTTCTACTATTACTAAGAGATGCCTTTTGCACGGTTGCCCCTTAAGGAACTCTAGAGTTAAAATTTTTGCTTTCAGACTTGTAGAAATAAGCCGAGCAGCCTTTCTGAGTGCCTACTAACACTGTTTTTCAGAGCTCTGGGCAATTCTGCCTTGATTTCCTGCCCTGTCTCCACTCTTCCAACCACCCCACCCCTTCATTTTCCCTGTGCATTATCATATAATTCGAGGTTGTAGCTGGGCCATGCCAAAGGTAGGCAGCTCCGTACAAGAAGGATGGGGGGCAGAAGTGCTGTGGCATGTTGGTTCAACAGGTAAATTTTTATAAAACAAATTTTTTCTGTGTAAAATTATTTTTTACTCTTTTTAATTTACTTTGGGAATCTGGTTAGATTTTTCCTTGGGGCAACCTTGTTCAGTACACAGGAGACTCAACACTGTGACAGCTGAGTTTCGTTTCTCTAAACGGCAGTGAAGAATTGGTTAAAAACTACTTTTCTTGTACTCTGAACTTGGCAGTTCCCCAGAAGTCACTGGAACGGAGGAGAGCTGATATTTGGTTTTGAGGAGCGTTTTTATCATTTCAGAAACTCTTATACAGTAGATGGCACTCTTCCCTTTTCAGCAAAACTGAACAAGTGCTGCTGGGGTCACTTGTATTTTGTAATATATAGTTGGATAAAATCGAGAAAGTCAATAAAATTGAAAGCCATGGCTCCAACTGCTCTGATTGTCATAAATCTTCTTGGCCTTTTTTAGTTAATAAAATACTTGGCTGTTCCATTCCCAGTAATTTTATTTTTCACCATTACTTTTTGATTAGGGAATAGAACATTCATCCACACATTTTGAGTTTCCTGGAAATGTCGATGGCTGATAAATGTCTGACGTGTATTTGTGTACATGAGTGAGCTGTAGTTAATGGTGTATTGGAACAAACGCACCTTGGAAGGCTTTTAGTAAATCAGCTGCTTCTTCCTCTGTACTCCTCATCACAGTGTACAGTTAATGTATTTTCAATTGTGAGGACCTTTAGTCTTTTCAGGAATAAAAAAGCTTAAAATAGAAGACATTTCTAGAACACTGTGTGGTCCAAGAATTTAATCTAAGAACATTACCTTCACCTCTTTGTCTTCTAAACATTTACATTTCAAGTGGAAATGCTGAGTAGATGTTAGCCCTTTTGTACTCATACAGAGGAAAATTCTGGGGTTTAAGATTTTCCAGGTAAAATGTGGATTTTGTTCCTGTAATCTGTCTTTTTATTTCTTTGTGTGTCTTTCTCAGACAAAGTCATTGTGGTGTTGAACGGCTTTTTAAGCTCTCAAGCTTGTTTTCATTGCTCTTGGAAGTTCTGCTAGGTATTGGTTGCCTTTAGCTATGAAACCAGGTACAGTCAGGTCTTTCTTAAGAATTAAGTGGGCACATAAAACAAGTTTGAATAATTGCTTCTATTATTATTGCATCAGAAGATTTATTCAAGATCGATTATAAGAAATGTTTTCCGAGTTTTCTTGTAGAGTTATCTAGGTTTACACTCAGTTTTCTTACCAGTATCTATTTAGAAACTGTCTTATTTGAGCAAATACTGTCTAAGCAAACCTTTGAATCATTTCACAGTGAGAAAATAACACCATGAGTTGAACTGAGATGTTACTTGAGTGATGTATTTTTCCTAAGTTGGGAAATGGTGATTGCGACAAGTAATGATCACCTGGTCCGGCCTTTGCATGACTGGAACGTAGATACAAAGCCCAAGAAATGGAAATAAAATTTCTTAACAGCCATTTGAATAAAATAAGTAATTATAACCCATAACATTTAAATTTTCATTTTTAAAATGGAATTACTACCATGAATGATATCTTCTGTAATAAGTTTGATAGATTATGTAGCTGCTGAGTTCTTAATCTTTGCCCAGCACTATGTTCATCATTTAGAAGACTGCTGGTGCAATCTTATAAACAGCTGGTGCAGTTGTTTATGTTTTGGAGGGGTTTTTTATCATTTTCATTACAGCTGTTCTCTTGACCACATTTGTTGCAGGATATTCACAACCCACAAAACCCCAAAAGAATTCCTAGAAACTTAATAAAAGTAGATAATAAGCGTTAAAAATGTTAGATGAAGTAAATGCATTGAGAGAATTCTTAAAGGGCACTGCTCTCTCTTAGAGTCCTTGCAGAATACTCTATTTCTGTTCTGTTCCACTGGTCTGCACTGGGGCTGAGTTGGAGGTGCTTTGTGCTCATCGTGTGGCAGCGAGTGGGTGTCAGTCACTTGTGTGTGCAAACTCCTTATCATTAACTTGCAATCTCTTGTTTCAAAAAATTCATTCTTGCTTCAACTATGCACTTATTCAGGTCTTTTAAATAATCTGAGGTGCTTTAAATTGCATGTCATCTGTGCTGTACCTTGCAGATTTTTGTATAGTTTAGTCTCTTGGTCTGAAGCAATAGTTGCCAGTTTTGCTGTGAAATGCTTCTCTGTACTCTTTGACTAAATACAAAGCAAAGCTGTGGCCCGAGGTTATATTTCTTCTTGGGACAGAATATTTTAAAGATTCCCACCTGTATTCCCAAACAACCCCCTTGTTCTTTCCCAGCTCCTGCAAGAATTTAGCCCTTCAGCTGTGGGATGCCAAACATATTCTGTCTTCAAAAGCTTTTGTTGGCTGTAGCTCAGCTAATACAGTGTCATGCTTTTTTTTAGTTGCATTATGTAACTTCATCCCTTCTGCTCAGTTGTGGGGTTTGGGGTTTATGGTATTTGCTGTAGCATTTGCAGGTCATAAGACTGTTTTTCATTTTGCAGGCAGGTAAAGTTTTCGGTTTCTATCTGTACTCAAATAGGTGGGACTGCTTCCAACTCTTTTAGGAACATCTCTGCAGATTCACCAAAAATTAAATGTGAAAACAGCTTATTCTGTTAACTGTCAGTGCCCCGTGCTGGATGCAATAGAAGCATATCCAAGCTGAACAAAGATGGAATTCAGAATTTCAAAGTTTATCAAAGCATTTAAAAGTTTTTACAGCTTAGTCCCCCCCCACCCCACCCCCATCTCCTCAACTGCACTCTGGTGTGAGAAAATCGTTGTAATATTTTAAGAAATTAGGATATAAGAGAAATTTGTAGGAATATTTCACAGCATATCTTAAATGTTAATTAAAAAAATAACTTATTGGTAGATTTAGAAGTGTTGACAGGAGGACCAAAATCAAAAAGCCACAGCACTGAGAAGTTTGGTGCTGCGGTGTGGTAATTTTTTCTTTGAAATTTCTGCAAAGACAGGAAATTGAGGCAACAAACATGAGTGGGTGGGACTCTGAGGTTAGAGCTGTTAATAAAATAATCGAAACAAACCTTTGCTGATAAATGCTGCAGCTGTTTATCATGATAGTAAGATATTATTCCTGAGAGATCAGACCCCATCCACCATAAAAGGTGAGTTTTCTTGACATTGGATGTTGTAATGTTTTGGAGTTGCGTTCATTTGATGTATAGATTGAGGAAGTTTGCATAAATGTAGTTAGAAACTATGACTTCAGAGAAAATGAGTGTGTTTTTTTGAAGAAGTCGAAAAAGTAATTTTGGGGAAAACTTGGACTTTCCCCCATCCTATACACTTCTGTGTCTCTCCTTGTAATTTTTTAGTTTCACACAGGCAAGGGTGGTGAACTTTTGCTGTTGTTGCATGTTAAAAAAAGAAAAGCTCCTCACCAGCTTTCCTATGTTCCACTTGTTGCTTTTTCACTGAAAGCAAATAAGGTTCCATAGTTGCCTTTACATATCTGCCAGAAAATCCTCTATCTGCAGTCCTGTATTTACCTAAATCAGCACCAGATATATTATGGTCCTCTGCGTTTTTCTTCCAGGCTGTTCTTCCTTGGTAGAATTCCCCTCTGAGCAGAGCTGGCTCCTGGTGCTCATCTGGTGGTACAAACCTGCTTTCAGTGGGGCCCAGCTAATCGTGGCTCCCATTAATAAAAGAGCAGGAAAGGGGTAGAATCAGACATGCATTTCAGTTCTGATTTCTTGTTATTTTACCTGTTGAGAACTACTCACATTTAAATGTTTGGGAAGAAAAATACCTAAGTGGTTAGAGTTGCTCACATTTTAAGCAAATTACAGAATTTGAGACGGTTTAATTGATTATATCAAGCTAATTACTTTTTGAATCAAATTAATACTCCTTAAATACCATGAAGCACAAGAAGAAACTGGATTTATTTTTCGTGAGGAATTGAATAATTGATATTTTCCCTGTTTTCAAATGTCAATATACTATTAGTTTTTTTGCCCCAGGTGGACTAACACTAGAAAAAAAAAGTATTTAGAGTTACACATTTTACTTAACTGTCTGAAATTTGTCAGCTGTTATTCTATAAATCTTTAGAGCAGTAAAGCAAAATGCAGTACAAGTTCCGAACTGCTTGGTGGGGTAAAAATAAAAATAAACTCTCCACACCACTCTTTAGTATCAAACAGTGTTGACATGTTACATATTTCTCCATGTGAAGACAGGGGATTCAATATCATACGTGGTTGGTTATTGTTGTGGACTGTTTTGATAATATAGAGGAGACCCTGCTCAAGGTGGTGGCTTGCATTGAGTTTTAAGTTCTGTGAGAAGCACAAATATCTTTGTAACCAAGTTTCTCATTTTCAGATGATGTAATTTGTGTGCGAGTAGTTCCTTAATTTCTCAGAGTTCCCTCTTTCTGGAGTTGCACTTCCAGTAAATCAGTAAAGTGATAATGATGAAGATAAAGAACAGCTACCATGTGTCCTAAGGACAGTAAAGGCAGAAATTATTTTGTGGTATGGGTGTATGGAGCTGTACTGCTGATACAACAATATATTGTTACCTCACTGTCCAAAGCTGGAGAGAGAGAAGAGTAAAGCGGTAGAATGTGAAGGCAAATGGAAATGAAATGATCATGCCACAAAAGACTGAAGTATCACTGGAACAAGAGAGGGTGGGCTAATGATAGAGATTTGAACTGTAGAGCACCATCAAAGTAGCAGAAGTAAAGTGGAAATCCAGTAACACAAAATATACAAGACATAAAAGGATTGTTTAAAAGTGTTTTTGTTGTTAACTGAAGAATTCTCAGTTAAAAGCAGCAAACAGCAAAAGTCTGGGTATGTTTAGTTGCAGGATGACTGAACCGTCCAATGCGATGCTGAGAAAAAAGGCAACCGCAGTTCTTGGATGATTAATTTGATGATTTCCAGTATAAAAGGGAAATACAGTATTTCATAAGAGTTTGTGAATATGGTTTCATTTGTGCTTAAGAAAAAGGTGAAAGAAAAAGCAGGAGATTGTCAGCATCGTGGGATGACTGGAGAACAGGAAGAAAATGTTTCCTTAATATCAAGAGAGGGCAACAAGTAGAAAATACAATTCTTATAAAAACAGCAATTACAGTGACCTTTAACCTGAAGGATATTTCTGGCACAAAACCAAATGAAGTTCGGTTACTCATAAAGTTTAAATAGTAGTATTGCATCTGCCTTGACAAGTGACAAAACATGTTCTGTAAGAAAGCATGTCATCTTGATGGAAATCCTTGATGTGTGAACAAAACTTAATAGCTCGGTTGCCATGTTGATGATTACCCCACTGTCAGTTCTTCAAAGTCTTTGGAAGTTTTTTTGGACTGATTTTTTCACTGCTGTATTTTTCCTGAGATGGCTAAATAGTTGTGTTACTTAGAGGAGGGGGGATGTTGTTTGTTTTGTTTTTCAGACCTCTCGATTATTCTGAGTCAGATTGTCGTTTAGGCATTAGAAGTTCAGTGAGTTCATATTCCATCTTGCCTGTCTCCCACACAGCAAACAGGAGTTTATGACTATTTCCTTGGCATTCTTTTCAAAGTACAGAAAATTAATACAGTAGACGGAGCAAATACAGAACTGCCCATGTAAATACAATGTTGAATTATTACATTTCCTGTCTTACATATCATTTGGTTTCCTATGATAGAATATCAGTTTCATTGTGGTGAATTTTCTGTAATTTTGTTTTTACATCATGTAATTTTTAGTTACTCATTTTACTTTCTTCTTCTAGATCCCCCAGTAAGCCCTTGGCACGGAAGTTGATGAGCGGGATGGACTGGGATGTAGTGAGCAGGAACTCACTGTCTGATGATAGGCTGGAAACACAGAGCCTGCCCTCACGGTCTCCACCTGGAACCCCAAATCAGTGAGTAGCTTCAAATCCTTTCTTCCTCCAAATAAGTGCCTACCTCTAATGTGACTGACCTACTCGTGTAATAAAAGGATTGATGGATTCAAACAGATTCAAAAATTCTTTGCCGAGTGATTCTCTGGAACATTCAGCTGCAGCTAAAAGAGAGTATTTAGGGATGAGTTTTAGGTGCTTCTCAATGGACCTATAAAAAGTCTAAGATGTGTCACAGTACTCTAACCTTGAGAGCTTGAATTTTCTCAAGGACAATTAAAACCAAGTTATTCATTTAGCAAGAAAAATACCCTGATAATAAAATCTGTGTGTTATTTAAAAAAAATTGATTTTAGTTAATACCACTTCTGAAAACACTGGGGGAAATTACTTAATTGGACATCCTTGCAGTTTTATTCCTCTGCGTTTTTCTTCATTTGCCTTCAATGTTCACTCTTCACATGACAGAGCTTTCTGTTTTAGGTTTATAGCCAGTGAAAAAACATTTTGGATTTCCTTTGGAAGGTGACCAGTTTTCTGTGTGTTGAAACTGGCTTAAGAATCAGTATTACCCAATTTTGTATTGCATAAACCATAAGATTTTAAGATTCTTTGTTTTTTCAGCATATCATTCACAAGATCATTATCAATACCTGTAGCATTTAAAAATTGCTGAAAAAATTGTGTAATAATGATGCTTTAAGAATAACAAACTTAATCTTGCATGTTTGAAAGAATTTTTAAGATGCCTGTGTCACTGTGCTAATTTCACAGAAATGATGTCTCAGTGCAAAGCTTATGATTCTTCTAGGAGAAGATGCAGGGAATAAAATGCTCACCTTAATGAATTCAGGTTAAGTTCTGCCTCAGAGCCAGGATTTGTCTTCTTGGGAATCCATTTTTCTTCTCATTGACTGGACTGTCAGTCTGTTGATGGGATCCTAATGCTTTCAGGCTTCTTTAATTAAAAATAAATGCATTTAAGAAATAGGCATTTAGTGTTCATTAAAATAATTTTTGAACACTTTCAAAAATAAAATTATGAAATATAACATGTTGATCTGACAACATAATTGTTTTGGCGAAACCTTAATTAATTTAATAACTTAATAATTTACTAAAAATATGTGTATGAACATGTGCTTACACTGAGAGGAAATAATTTTTTTAGCATTCTTTTCTAGTGGGTGGTATCACAAGTGTAGTTTAACAGGAATATTTGTGTCACATTGCACTGCTCTGCTTTCCCCCTTAGTCGCAACTCTGCCTTCGCTCAAGAGGGAGCCCGATTACGACCCTCATCAGTTGGACATTTAGTGGACCATGTAGTTCACACGTCCCCTAGTGAAGTGTTTGTGAATCACAGATCCCCATCATCCACCCAGGCCAACAGCATCATTCTGGAATCATCACCGTAAGTTCTGTTCTCACTGTGCTGGTCAGTAGTGTGCAGACCTTCTGACGCCACATCAGAAACCTTGGCCTGTAAGAATTTACTGTGAAATGTTGAGGTCAGGGAGAGCCAGGCAATGTAATAAGTTGGCTGTTGTTTGAGGAGTACTAGTATAGGTCTTGCTGTGAAAATTAAGGGATACAGCACCAAAGACCTGTATCTGACATATTCCAGGTTCGTGGTTTCAGTACCAGCCCCTCCCACCCACCCACGCTGTGGGTTTGCTGTGATGTGACCACCAGTTCTGGATGTGGAAGTGAAAGTTGTGTTTTGGTAGAATTGAAGTCTGTTGTTTCGTGATAAAAATTTGGACGTGTTCTTTTTGTCAAGGCACAGAAGTATGAGTGAGCTTTACAAACTATTTAGCCAAGATACCATTTTGACACCCCAGCATTCAGAGTTTGCTGGTGTGTTTTCCATGCTGTTACAGAGCTTATCTTTACTTTGTTAAGATAGCGCTAGCCGGCCTTTTTTTTTTGTTTTCAATTATGCTGAATATTCTAGATATTGCAAGCTTATTATCCTGTGGTGGGCAAACTAAAAGCTATTATTTTGTGTTAGGCCCAGAAGGAAGACAAACAAATGTTGAGTTGTTCAAAGATCTGAAATACTCAGTAATTTGTGTCTAGAGTACCTGTGAATTGTGGAAAAAAGGTGCAATATACACTTTATTATCACTGCCACTGTACCTTCTTATGTACAGCTGTACTTGTAATGTCACATGTGCCCTCATAATTTTGTGTAATCTCTGTTAGCAGCGAAATTGTGCAAATGGTTTCAGAAACATTTGAGAACTGTAAAATAGCACATACATAATCACCTGTTTATAAACAAATGGTGTATCTCAAGAAAAACTACTCTGGGAAGGTATTTAAACAATTTTATAACCTTGCTTGGACTGCATTTCCAGTTTTAACAACTGTGTAAGTTTAGGGAGGGAAATGGAATATAAAATTTATAAAGTTTTGCAGAATAGCATGTGACACTTATTATAATTGGCTACGATAGTTATAATTTCACCCTCAGCTACTTATTCAACTTTCACATTCACATAGTAGTAATTTGACCTAATAATATAAAAATCTCCTCTCTTTTTTAGTGGGCCTTTTAACCTATTCACATCAAGGCACTCTCAAAACTGGAACACTTGTGAATCTTTTCTCATATTAGGGTTTTATTGTACAAAGGACACACAGGGTCAGGTTCCTTCTGTTCCAAGACTTCCAACTGAAGTCAATTATGAGAAACACTCACTGAGTGGCAGAGGGACACAGTGAAGTAAGCACAATTCTTAAATATTCTTTCATTCATGTACCTTTACTTTTAAGTTGCACAGAGTTCCTGATTTGTTTATTTATTACCTGATTTCTTATGTAAGTCACCATAGAAATGAGTCTTAAAAAGAAGGAAGTGGTTTTGTACATTAGTTGTGTAACTATGGCTGTTCTGTTAATTATACTGTTCTACAGTCTGAAAAGCTGTTTCTTAAACAATTTGATCTGAATGAAAAGATTTGAGTAGTCCATCTGCTAATTTGTTGGAAACTTTTATTTATTGGTGAAGTTTACATATTTAAGCAAGTCAGGGGAGCTTACCTGACAGGCAGTAGTAGGTTTAGTGAGTTTGGAGTCAACATAGCAAAAGGAATTACCGTTTCTGTGCAGTTCAGAAGGATATTGTAGCTTAGTTCATATAACCTTTAATTGCACATCTTTTCTTCATCTGTATGTGCTATTCAAAACTAAAGTGAGAAATTCGTGCTTGTAGTTCCCCAAGGTAATTATAACCTTAAATTCCATAAGCACGTGATAAGTGTTTAGTTTAATAAATTTATGGGGGTGTGCATGAAACTTTTGCTAAATATATTAAAAAGATCAGACCGGATATCTGTAACAAAAATACTCAAAGCTTGTCAGTGCCAGGGTTTTTGTGTTATTTTATTATTATGTAAATTGCTGAATTCAGTAACAGAGAGCTGCTTTGCCTGCAGAATAGGCGGCTTTCACTGCCATTGTCTGAGCATTCAGAAGGAAATTCAAAGCTGACTGGGCAAATATAAAGCAGTGAAGTTTTTGCCCAAGGCTTGATTGTTAGTTCTCACAATTCATTATGCTAATATATTACAGTACTTGCATCGCTGCTTGCAAAACGCTCATTTAAGTAACTTTTCAAATCTTTTCTATAAGTTTGTATGTTCTATAGGAATTTATTTGTGTTTGTTGACATGTATGTACAGACGTCTAGTCAAACATAAGATCCATCTTTTATCTGGATTACTTCTTTTGTGCTTCTACTCGTGTTTCCTGTTGCTTTTTTTATTCAGTTTAAAACTCTCAGGAATAAATGTTTGCAGGAAAATACATAACTATGTTGCCCTTCACTTAAAAGGCTCAGTAATAATCTATGCTGGCCAGACTTGAATGAATGAATATAAAGGTAGCTAAAAATCTCTGGGTGACCTTTGTAAGTCGATGTCTAAGTAGTTTATAGCTGCCTTGAAGATTTGTTTTGCAGATGTTGACAATCAGCGTATTTTTCTCTTCACAAAAATTAATTTAGAAAAGCTTCTTGTCTTGAGAAATAAAATGTGCTCTTTTATCTGCTACTTGCATTGAAAAGTATTAAGAAATATTATTTTTTCTCTCTAGTGTGTTTTGAACATGAGGTTCTTCAGACATCAGACTGAATAATTAGTACTATTTTTTCTTTTTAACACTTCATGAAACAGGATATTTTCTGAAAGTTAAAATGAAGCAAAAAAATGAGAAAAGTATTGTTAGGATCTTTTCAAACTTGCTATTTTCATACACTGACAAAAA
This sequence comes from Sakesphorus luctuosus, assembly GCA_013396695.1. NCBI lineage: Eukaryota > Metazoa > Chordata > Aves > Passeriformes > Thamnophilidae > Sakesphorus > Sakesphorus luctuosus. Next base: position 2,216,204 of record VWZD01002026.1, on the reverse strand, counting down.
ATTGTACTAATTTTGCTTTCTGAAAAGATTGACTAAGTTTTTTTAATCTTAAACAGAAAATACATGGTGTTTCGAAGTGAAGTGTTCCATTTCCTATTTTTCATGCTTTTTGAAAGAGATGGATCCTTTTTTTTTTTTAAATCACTATGGCAAGTTTGGCTCAGATTTTTTTGGTTTTATTTTAAAGTGTGTGTCTGGGAACTGCCTTTCTTGAATTGAGTCAAATTATATGGTGTGGAATTTGATGTATGGCTTAGGTTTTCTAACTTGCAGTATCTTGAGATGTTGTGTAGTCTCATACTGAGAGTCTTACCCTGCAGAGAGTTCACTGAGGCGAGACCCGTGAGTGCAGCAGGGCAGCTCCTGTGGCTGCCTGTGCTTTGGAGGGAGATTGTGCCATGAGTTACTGCTCGGCTCCCTGAGAACAACAGGGGCAGTGTCCTGCTTTTGGCTCTGGGAGTGCCCTTCCCTCCCCACAAGGTGGCCAACCCTGTGATAAACCAATTCACCTTGTTGAACCAGCAGAGAGCCCCAGGCTTGTCCAAAAAGTCAGTGAATTTTTGGTTGCTTGGTGTGAGCTGCCTCAGCCAAGGGAGGAGCACCAGTTCTTCAAGGAAGCGGCCACGGCCATGGGTGTGGCTGGAAAAAGAGAGGCACCCATTTTTGGCGACAGCATCCTCTGTAGATTTAGCTGCAACCTGTGACTTCGTTCTTGGTGGTTTGTGGATTTGCCACTGGTGTTAGTGGGCTGGTTTTTAAGTCGTTAAATTACTTAATAGCACCTGTTATGGAGTGCCTGTGGAGGAGGGCGTGTATCCCTCCTGGTATTTAGAAACTGGCATTCAAACCAAGTTAATGGGAACTATGAGTTAGCTGCCCTTTTGGGCCTTTCCAAACGTTCTTCTTAATTCTTAAATCCATATAATGAAAGATGAATCATATATTTATGTAATGCAAATTATACAGTTATGCTTTTATTCCAGAAGGACTAATAAAGGAAATCCTCCATATTATACAAGAACATGGAGAACATTATTATTAATCTAAAATAGAGGGCTTGCAGCTCTAAATCAGAAGTAGAATTTTCTTGTATTTCACTTCAGCAATGATGTTGTAATTCAAATAAAAAGTGCATGGGATTAATGCCATTTTTACAAATGTTTCAAATCTGCACATTTTTCAAAGGGGAATATCTTCAAGTGGGAGGAATAGACCAAAGTTCTCTTGCAATGTATCCATATACTTTTAAACTGAAACATTAAAAGGTAACACTGTCATCTCCAATGAGCTTTTCCAATAAATACAGGGGCGCAGTTGAGTTATCTTCAATTTGCACTGTTATTTTTTTCCTATTTTTAAGATCAAAAGCCAAAAAGTAGTGTGGTAGTACTGTAATATGCTCCCTGTGTCTGTTTATGATTTAAATGGAAGGCATTAATTTAAGGTGCAAACTATTAAATTTGATTACTGAGGAAAACATACTAAGTGACGTATCAATTTTAGAAATTTCTTTTTAGCAAGAGTGCTACAAAATACAGTGAATAAACACAGTGAATTTTACAATATGCCAGTATAACGTGGGTCAATATTATAAGTGAGTTAAGCATGCTAAAACTATGTTTAGAAAAAGTCATGTGTAAAAAATGAACTTACCGGTTCTGTGTATGGTTGCTTGTCAAGAAAAAAAGCAGTAATGTCTCCAAACATACACGTCCAGTGTATTCTATCACACTACATTTTTGAGATTCTAAAAATACACACAGATATTCACGTCTCAAACTCTTGAGTTTCTTCTAACATTTTCAGTTTCTCTGGAACCCTGAAAGAACTGTCAATATCTCATGATTGTTCCACTTCATACTTCTGTTTTGGTATTTAGATCTCAAGAGACTCCTATAGATGGGCAGCCTCCTGCATTACCACCCAAACAATTTAAAAAGAACAGTTGGAACCAAATTCATCATTCACACTCACAGCAAGAACTGGATAACCATATTAATGAAACATTTGATGTTCCTGCATCACCAGAAAAATCCACAGTAAGTTTTTGGATCCATTTGGACTATTATGCTTTTAATCAGAACAGTCCTGCTTTCCATGATCTTGGCTCTGATGCATTTCAGAGATGGGCTGTGTTTGTGCATTACCTTGCAGCACTTCCCTTCAACAGACTGTCCCGTTATGCAAACATTTTGAGCATTAACTATTCAGCACATGGAGAAATTCCTACATAACCCCATCTTTGAGAAGTCATTTGCCGTGAATGTTAAAGACATTGCAGACACTGCTGCTGGTGTTTAATCCAGCTTTTATCTGAAAAGCTAAGCCTGAAAGTGCCTACCAGCTTCTGGAGTGGTTTTATAAGGAGCAGCTTCTTGATTCTGTGGTTGCATTTCATATCAGAATTTCCAAGAAAGAGACTCTAGCAAGAGGCCTGTGACAACAAATGAAAAAATATGAGCAAACATTCTTTTCCCACATCTAAGCACGTGCGAGATGAGTAAGCTACTCAGTGAATTATTGTCTGACTGAGATGAGATCTCACTGACCATTTTTGTGATTTTTGTCCTTCCAAAAGTTTTTTAGTGGTTCCTGGGACATGAAATGTTTTGTAGGATGGGAAAACTGTAAACATCCAGATGCAATAGCAATATTGTGTAAACACTTTTGTCAGTCTCAGGCATTCAAAATTATGAGTCAACTCCCCAAACTGATATTTAGAAATGCCTTTGGTTTTTTTTCATTTGCATTTTTAACTATAAGCCTTGAGTGTTCTCTTAGCCATTATAAAAAAGTTAACGTTCCCATAAAACTCCTCTTTAATTTCATAATTGGGATTTTATTAAAAGACTCAAAAGCAAAACTTTTAAATTTTTGAGCATTTTATGAATCTTGTAAAAAATTTTGTTTTAGTTAAACAATGAAACGGAATTTTAACAGCTTTGTCATCGGCCACTGCTTTACCTGAGTCATATTAAAATAATGTTATGTTTTGAAAGATAACACTACTGTAGTCATCAAGTTTTTCTGCTCTGAATTCAGTTATCTTTACCAAATTGACAAAAATAACTTTCAGTTGTTTTTTTAACTCTAAAAAACCAACACAGCTGTGTGAGAATGAGATTCTTTTTTTCTCTGTGCATTGTCAGTGTGATTGGTTGCTGTGCTCTGATTTAGACTGCTTGGCTTAAGGCAGTGCACTGCTGGAATTAAAGATCTAATTCAGTGTTCTGATGACTTTTTATTTTGGGGATTAGAGAAGAAGGAATACAGCATGACTGAAATTGTGTGGAATTGGAAGTTTAGGATTTGGAATGTGGTTTTGTTTCAGAATGTGGTTTTCTGGCCAGAATTCAGAACCCTGCACCACTAAAGCCTTCTGCTGCTCCATCTCAAATAAGTTAAAGAAAACCCCTCACCATTTCCACTTCATATAACTATGAAATTTCCTTTTTCTGTTGTTTGTATGGGGAGTCTATTTAGAAATTAAGTAGGATGGGTGTGGGACTTTTTACTCCATCTGCAATCCCTAAGTATCCAGTCTGAGAATGTCAGAAGTATTTGAAAGCAGGTGTGGCAGAGTCCCTTCAGTCAAGCAGGTCAGTGATGATATGCACTGCTCTCTTTGCATTTTTCATTATAAACTGTGGCTCAAAACAGCCTCTTAAAGCAGGAAATTTGTATTTCCTTTCTGTCTGGGGAATGCAATGGCACAGAAGCTGCCAAACACTGCAGGTGAGCACTTGATTCATGTTCATCCTGTCTGATCTCTCATGCCAGGGAGCACAGGGTGAACAAATTGGCACATGATCAGGCTTCTAAGCACCCTTCCTTCTCATTAATGTATCTTGTGCTGCTATTTCCCTTCCCCAAATTTTTCATCTTCTCATTGCTATGAATGTGTTTGGGCATTTTTTTTTTTACCAAGAACAAGAACCTAAAATACCTGGAATTTGGTTAACTTTTAATGAGCCAAGTTGTGCAGACTTTCTTAACCTATTGAACTTGCAGGTTTGAAACTTTCTTACATATAAAGATATTTGCTTTAAAAGTTCTGAGTTGGTTTTTTTTTCTCAATGAGTCTGCTGCTTTGCTTATAATTAGTAACATTGAAAAGTTCCTTGAAATAGATTTCTTAAATACTTTGCATCCTCACTATGAAACTGTGGAAATACCAGCTAACGTGGAGTCTATGAAATAAATATTGATGGAAACAAACTAAAAATCACTGCAATTGCACTAAATTGATGTTTTTAATGTTAAAAAAGTATCTGGCATTCCTCAACTTAGTGGTATTTCCTGTAACAGTGTTGTGATTTGAATAAAACCAAGAGGAAAGCAGCTAAAGCTGTCACATTTCAGTCAGTGCAGATCATGTGTCACAGTTCATATTCCACTACATTGGAATTGGAATAAGGAATATGGAACCAAGATTTTGTTGCCAAGTTTGTCCCTGCTTACTATTGGCATATTGCTGTTAATAGAAACAAAAGAACACCTTCAATTATCTCATTTTTCATCATATTACATCCTAATAGCAGCTCCTTACTGTGATCTTAATTAAAACAAATTTAAGGAGTCTCAGTTTAGCAAACTGTGACTCTTAAGACTGTTTAAAGCTGTTAGTCTTTTCTAATCCTCTTTCTTGCTTTGAGTTTGCTTTGACAGAACATGCCTTTAACTTAGTTACATCCAAGACCTTTAAATCTGTAACTTTTCCCTTTTCTGCAAAACTCAAGATGTTTGTGCTGTTACTTGATGTTTTCTCAAGTGTCCAGGAGCAATTATTTGGTGAGGAAACTGCAGAATTATTAGATACAATATCCACAAAGATCTAACTGTGAACAAAATGTGTAATAATATAATGTAATATAATTTTTGTTTACTAGCCCAATGGTGGTGTCCCCCATGACAATCTTGTTATGATCAGAATGAAACCAGATGAAAATGGAAGGTTTGGCTTCAATGTAAAGGTAATAGTACATCTATTTCCTTCATGTTTATTAAGGTTATTTTCTGACATTTGTGATCTGTTACTAATTTAATTTGTTTTTAAAGGGTGGATATGATCAGAAGATGCCAGTAATAGTGTCCAGGGTAGCTCCAGGAACACCTGTAAGTTACCAAAATGGAAATTTGGTAGAAATGTCATGTATCTTGAATGATGTATTCAAAATGCTAAATTAATTCATAGCAGCCTATGAAATTTGGCTTTTGCTGTAACATTATCATAACAAAGCAGATTATGTTCAGTAAGAATTTGATACTTTTTTAAAGTTCTTCAATCCTCAGAAATATTTTTTTTCCTACGGAAACCAAGTTTAATTTCTGAAAATTACAGGGCATTACAGATGCTCAATGTGCACTGTTCCTTGAGCTGTGTCTTCCTAAAAATAATTGACTTTTTTTTTAAATAGACTTCAGTAATTTCACATAAATTACATATTGAAAGACTGTTAAAAATAACTAAAATAGCAAATCTCTTACTTTAGTGACAGATATAGCTGAGTAAAACTAAGATGTAGATTAAAATCAGACATCATGAATCATTCATCAGGTCTGATTGTCTGTTTTTACTGATGTTTTGTGACTATGAATACTGTCTTCAAAGTAGGCACAATATTTTGTCAGTTTATTGCCAGAAATACTGACCTGGTATTCAGCTGACTGGAGTCAGCTCTGTTCATACCTTTTAGAGTAAGGGTAGAGTGAACCATTTATTTCCTGACATTTAAGAGGCACAGCTTTCTCCCTATTTTTTTTTTTTACTATTTGAAACTATTGAAATATTTGCCAGAATCATTGTTCTAGTTCCTATTAATTATTATCCCTGAAATATTTCATAACATGAATAATTTTGGCTTTAAACATTCGTTCTGTAGGGAGAAGATATTTTATGATGGCTTGTGCTCTTTCTTTTCTGCAACAATGTTTAGACTGTGATTAACAATAACAGTTTTTATGACATGATTCCCTTCTCTGGGATTACTGGGAGTTGTCCATTTTCTTCACTCCTTGTTTTATTCTTGCCATTACCATTGTGGTATTTTACACCTGAAGCGTTTAAGCCTTTGAAATTGATTTGGGCAAGATTTTGCCTGTTAGGGCTACCTTCCCTTTAAAGATAACAACGTCCTGCTATTTAAGTGCCTATACAAAGTGTGATTCAAACAGAGGAGCTTTTTACTTCAGTGGAGGAGTAGAGTAACAGCTGCCAAAAGATGTTACAGTGACAGCTCCCAGCTGCAAATGGGTGTTCATGTGAACGGTACTGCCTGTGTATTGTGTAATACATTTATCACTGGAATGCAGAGCAGCAACCATAGCAACTAGGCTGTTAGGATTGAAGACCCCAAGCATAGTTCCTTTAAATTGTTACTTTAAGGTAAGAAATTGGTAATGGCTTGTTTTACAGATTTATTTTTTTCCCACCACCTTGCAGGCTGATCTCTGTGTCCCTCGTTTGAATGAAGGGGACCAGGTTGTACTGATAAACGGCAGGGATATAGCAGAACACACCCATGATCAAGTTGTAATGTTTATTAAAGCTAGCTGTGAGAGACACTCAGGGGAACTTGTGCTCCTAGTTCGACCCAATGGTGAGTGGTTTGTACATCATAGTAAAAAAAGAAATCCACACCTTGCCCTCATTTTCTAACCTCCATTTTGTGTCCTGGAACGGAATGCTTAGTATGTAAGAAAGAACTCCCTTCCTTCAAAAGGAATTGCAACAACCCAGTGTATTGATCCCATACTCTAAGGAGCTATGTATAACTAAGTGTTGAAAACTAATCAAAAAGAGATGAAATATCTCTAAAAGAAAGCTAATTTAAATTTTGTTCTCACTCTCATTGATAAAAATGTCCAGAAAGCTATATGGATATTGAATGTATTTTATGAAGTTATTGTTATTCTCTTAAGGAAAATAAAAACCAAGCACAAACAAAAGCCCCATACCAAATACCCAGTGTTTGGATGACTTTGGAGGTCAATATATGTAAAATCCTCCATACTTTTTTAGAAGAATGCAAAACCAGTGGTAACAGTTCTGCTTGAGGAGGCTTAATAGCAGTGCTAAAATGCAGTCTAAATAAAAGTATGTGCAATATATTCACAAAAGATACGGTTGGACTACAGCCAACAGATGGGAACTGGATTTAATTCTGCTACACATCCCAATTATAGTACAGTGGAGAGGAAAAAGCAAAATGAGAAACAATGATGTTTAGTTGGAGTAGTGTAACTTACTTCAGCAGAATACTCCAACCGCCTCATCAAAAAATTGTTCTTTATTCACTTATTTGCACTCCCCACTTACTTGTGCTCTCATTCTGTAAGTTCTCTTGCAGCTTTTGTGTGCTTACTTTCTCAGATAAAGTTACTGGCTCTGTTTGCAAATTTACTAAAACAGTTTCCCCCTGTGTGTGTTGATTAACTTCGTATTCTGGATAAAAAACATGTTACCAGTTTCCCCCTCTGTGATCATGGGATATAATTTAAAAACCAGCTTTCAAACAGTGTGTGCCTCTGTTACATGTAATAGTAGATGCATATTATTTCTGATGTGAGAATCTGAGATTAGGGAGTTATATCAGAGTTTTGATCAAAATTGTAGCTTTCACTGATGTGCTTTCACTTTAAATTATTGCTGAACCAAAAAAAATAGTTTTATCATGGATTATAATGATGAGCAAATGCTATTTGTCCTTGCTGATGGGGACTAAAATCAGTGTGCTAATATATGTGGGTTTTTCTACAGAAGAAACATTGGGGCTTTTTGCTGTTTTAAATAAATACCTTAGAGCTAATTTTGCTTGTCAAACAGCACAGTCAGAGCATTCATACCTTTGCTTGTTCTAGCTGTCTATGATGTTGTGGAAGAGAAGCTGGAGAGTGAGCCTGACTTCCAGTATATCCCTGAGAAATCTCCACTTGATAGTGTCCACCAAGATGATAATGCTCTGAGGGAATCCATGATTCAGTTAGCAGAGGGGCTTATCACTGGAACTGTCTTGGCTCAGTTTGATGTGAGTACTGTGTTGCCTGTACCTGTGTGAAAGCTCCAAGTCTTTTGGGATAGTAATTACTTTAAACAGAGAGGATTTCAGTCAAATTCAGTAGTTTCAGCATCTTTTAGAAAAACAATTGTCTTACACTCAAAAAGAAAAATAACCAAAGAAAAAGAATCAATCCTGTATTGTATGTGCAAACTTAACCAATACCCAGTACTAGTTTTTAGTGTTAAAAATAGCTTTATTGATTACTTACACTTTTTGTGGTTATCAGGGACATGCTAATAAAATACTTTCATACTGATGAAGACTGAAGAATGTCTACCAAAATAGTGTTCTGCACTCAGGCTTTCACTCCTTATCTTAAGTTGCTGTAGAAACTGAATGGCACCTGAGCTGCTGACATTTTATGGGCATCACAGTGAGGGAAGGTAAAATAACCAGTGGAAAATACAGCCCTAATCTTAAGGGTTAATGTAACTATGTCTTTTACAAACAGTTGGGTTTTAATGACCTATGTGAGAACAGTAGTGCACTTCCTGTGGGGCCTAAATTGCTGATAGCCATAGTCTCTTTGCACCAAGTTGTGCTTTGGTGATAGTCCATCTCTAGTGCATGAGATCAAGTGGCCCAAAGCAGGAAGCCAGGTCTGTAAGGCACAGCAGTGTGAATTCCTCACCAAGTGGAAACCTCTAACATTGTATTTTGCAACATATATTTATAAAATATATATTAAGAACTGTGATAAAATTTGCCTTTATATATAGAAAGAACAGATTTTTTCAAAGGTGTTTAAAATTCTCCTTTAACATGTTTTCAGTCTCCCTACCAGGTTCAATGTTCAGAAGTTTTTAAAGAGCTTTTTATTGAACCCGGATCATTGCACTGATAGTTTGTAGCACAAGGGTTGAGGCAGTACCTGGCTAAAACATGAGAGGTCAGGAACCTCTCCAAGGGGATAACCCAAGGGAAACAACTGCAATGTAGATAGATGCCCATACACAGCACAATCTACTTACCCCAAATCACCAAGTGGAATGTCAGTATCAGTCAATTCCCTTACCAGTACAGTTTTTTTTCTCTGCATCAGTGTTCTTATGGAAGCGTGAAATTTAATGTTCAGTTTGTCTTTAAACAAATTGTGGATACATCTTGATAATTTTCAATGATCTCACAGCATAACTAAATTTGTAGTGCTATTTTTTTAAAGTATTGTTGTGTTTGTTGAAGCTGCTGTGGTTCAGTAGTTTATGGTCTAATAAGTGCCTGTTTTTATTACAAATTCTATGATAATGGATCTATTGCATCTGTTACGTTCTGACCATCAGTTTTGTCTTTTAGCAATTGTATAGGAAAAAGCCTGGAATGACAATGTCTTGTGCCAGATTACCTCAAAACATTTCCAAAAATAGATACAGAGACATTTCGCCTTGTAAGTATGTCTGTTCTTGTATGTGCTATAACAGTATTTTACTATGGTTAATAAATAAGTAACATATTTCTGAAATTGTTTTCAGATGATGCTACACGGGTTATTTTAAAAAGTAATGAAGATTACATCAATGCAAATTATATAAATGTGAGTAGTATTTTTCAAAAGCACTTCTGACATTAAGTAATTTTGCAGTTTTCCAATGAAAAAGTTGATTTTAAAAAATCTTGTTCTTCATAAATCTAGTTCTGTCTGGGAATGGCTGCTAAACCTGTAGTGAGAGGATTTGAAAGTTATGGTAGATATAGTTACTTCCTAATGTTTTCTGTCAGGTGTTTTCATAAATGCTAAAGTCTGGCCCTGCATTTGAATGTGAAAAATCATTAACTGAAGCCCTCTCTAGAGGAACTAATTCTTTTTTTCTAATTACTTTTGTGACAGTAGTGTTCAACATCAGTAAAGTTTAATCTGGCAGCACTTTCTTTTGCATCTTTTTTTCATTATTAGTAACAACAAAATTACAGCTACTTTAAAGAAAATATCCCAGATACTAAATTCTGAGATGAGTGTTTCAAAAGCTACCATCGGAACCACACAGAGCAAGAAATGTTTGCATCTGAATTATTTGCCAACTGCTCTGTCATTTCTTTTTTCAACCATTAATCTAGATTATGGCAACTCTTACATAACTGTCAGTTAATGTGTAAAGTTTACTTGAGCCTTTGTAGTAATTTTGCATGTGAAACACTTGAAGCATTTGTCTGTGCCAGACCATGTGTACTTGCCTTTAAGAAATAGAATGAATGTCATGGACACCTTTTTAACGTATTAGTTGCTAAACAGTAAATGTCTGATGCCTGACTTCCATTTGCTGTAAGAATTGACATAATGACTTTGTCTTCTCTTAGATGGAAATCCCTTCTTCCACAATAATAAACCAGTATATTGCTTGTCAAGGTCCATTACCGAACACTTGTCCTGATTTTTGGCAGATGACTTGGGAGCAAGGCTCATCTATGGTTGTTATGTTAACAACTCAAGTTGAACGGGGCAGAGTAAGTAAAACATTTCCTTAAATACCACTAGCATAATCTTAAAAAAACCTGTTGGTGATTAGTCTTTTAAAGATTAGAGGAATATACTATTGTGGCATACATATGACAAGGGGATAAGAGGAAATGGTTTAAACTAAAAGGGTGTAGATTAGACCAGATATAAGGAAGAGGTTTTTTACAATGAGGATGGTGAGACACTGGCACAAGTTTCGCAGAGAGGTGGTGGATGCCCAATCCCTGGAAACATTCAAGATGGGATTAGACAGGGCTCTGAACAGCCTGATCTAGTTGGAGATGCACCTGCTCTTTGGAGGGGATTTGGACTGGGTGGCCTTCAAAGGTCTCATCCAGTCCAAACTGTTCTAGGATTCTGTAACTTTTTTCATAAGGGCAATGCATTCCTAGTACGTTTGTAATGATGACTCTTAGACTTTAAACTTTCTGATGTTGTTAACGAAGCTAGTATTTAAACTTTGTTCAGTTCTGAAATGCATTGAAGTCTTTGTATATTTCTTAAAATACCTTTAGGCTGTTTTGTTTGATTTTTTGTTGTTGTTGTAAATTAAAATGCAACTAAAATTTACCTTCATAAATTTTTTTCTCTAAACTTCAAATGAAGAACTCTAAGGACTTTCATCAGTGTTTGTAGAGTAGTTCTTTGATAAGCAATGAAATTAATTTTTCAAGACAGCCTAACACAGCTTTATAGTGTTAAGATCCCATGACTGGGTGGCTGTCTTATCAAGGATTCTCTTATAACTTGAAATGTAAGATTTTTCTTAAAATGTCATTCTGAGGCTATAAACATTTGTTTAATCATATGCAAGGATCACTGTCCTTTAATTCCCATATAAAATGTGGAAAAATAGAGTACTACTAATAAAGTAATTAGAGCTATGAATTACTAAAAATAATTGTGTATGGTACTGTAAAAGGCCTCAGATGTATTCTGTGGTTTCTTTGGTTTTGTTTTAAGGTAAAGTTTCTCCTTAATAGCTTTGATTTTTATGCAACTTTATCCTTTGGAGGCAGGCAAAGCAATCAAGTCTGGTCATACACACAGTGTAATTCCAGGGTTATTTGGTTTATATTCTGGAATATTCACAGTAGCACTGGCTGGTTAAATGTGTGGACAGAAATGACAGTCTGGAATAATAGTGTAGTGAAATTCCTCCACGCTCTTTTCTTTTGAAAATGGATTTATAGTAAGTTTTGGCTGTTCTAATCAACTCAGACTGTAGTTCAGCTCTCTGTATGTATTCTGAGTTTTGAATAACCATATATTTGTTGAAAGGTGAGGCCTATAAATATAATTAAAATAATTGAAGGGGAGTTGCAGCATTTTAAACCATTTTTCAGTGACTCAGTGTTTGGATGATGCTGCCTGCTTCCAAAAACATGATTAGAGGGAATTTCAGTACAAGTGCCCTTTTAATTTGAGTTTTCTTTGCAGATCTGCTAAGAACAGACTTGCAATAGCAGTTCTCTGAGGTTTCCCCACCCCTTCAATAGTGATATTTGTGGAGTTCTTTGGAGAGCTGCTTAATAATGAAATAAAAGGACTTATCTGTCTTATACCCATAGGCAGACTCCCTGCTCTAAAGCTGATCATGAGGCTGCTGACATCACTATCACTGCATGCCGGGATGTCTCAGTGGAGCAGGAAGTCTGCAAATCTGGCTGCTCTTAAAGATTCGCCAGGTGGGTTGGAAATACAAAAGTACACTTGAGCTGAAATGACCTCTGTAATTAGGCATTTAAGCCATTTATCAGAAAATTGTAGTGTTTGAAGGTTTCATTCACATTTGATGACTTGATCAGGAGTCTTTGAAGTCCACCGTCTTCATCCCCCTCAATTTCTGCATTATAGCTTAGCAACTTTTTTGTTGCTTATTTCCCTTCTTTTTATTTGTTCTTTTCCCATATAAATGTGCTTTCAGAAGGTCAGATTAGGATTTTGAAGGTCAGAAATGTTTACAAAGCAGGATCTTTGTCACTCAAGTGTTAAGAAGGAATATTTATAGATAAATTCTTTAAAAATTATAATGAAAGTTAGAGGCATCCATCTTCAGTTAAACTAACTGCAAGATCCTGGTGCATGTGTCCCTTTGGAAAGAGAACCAGGAAATCTCTGTGATACCTTATTTTATACAGTGATTAGGTAACAGTCTATTTGGTAAGTAAAGTAATAGTGATTACAAAATTATCAAGATAATCTTTAAAGAGCAATGGTGTGAAAACTAGAGGGAATGAAAATAATGCTCTGAATTTAAACACAGGCATCTTTAAAACTGTTGACTTTAGGTTAAATGCCATCAGTACTGGCCAGAGCCATCAGGAAGCTCATCATATGGGAATTTCCAGATTACCTGCCATTCAGAAGAAGGAAATCCTGCTTATGTCTTTCGAGAAATGACATTGACTAATCTGGAGGTAAAATCATGATATATTTTTACATATTAATGTGCAGAATCCAATCCTTGCATACTGGCTAAACAGTATTTAATCAGACTGTCCTTTCAACTTGGTGGCATATGCATATAAATAGAACTGTTTATTTCTAGAAGCCTTTAGTAAACTACTCATATTGTCATATACTTACCCAATATGAATTGTGCTTTAGAATGATAACAAACCTTTCATGAGCAAAGATATCACAAAGATTCATTTCCCATAATCATATTAATTGGTTTTAAATCACATAAAAGATACGTTATTTGTCTGAAAAGTCTTTACTGGTGTCTTTCATGCCCTGGCCAAAGAAAAAGAGTAATTAAAGAAGTTGAGAAACTTGTTATTCCTTTGATATTTTCAGAACATGAGACACTTAGAGGTGTTTCATCATCGCAACTCAAAGTCTGTCTTTGTAGAGGCAAACTGTTGTTAGTAATTCCATCTGGAAGAATATGTGCAAGTAAATGGGGGATAAATCCTGCTGAGAGAAAGATGAATCGGGATTGGTGACTACATGGAAACAAGGACCTTTTTGAACATGCATAGCTTGATTTCCAGGGCATGTGTAGTTTTCAGAACCTCCCCAGCTAGCATTTCAATCTCAGAAATATTTGGAAATGAGTATCTGGAATTTAGTTCACATAGCATTTCTAACTGCTTGGGTTACCAGATGAGAGGATGGTTTTATAGAGCTACCTTTTAGTCAATTTGCAGTTAAAATTCTTTTCCTTTCCTGTTGAGACAATTGCTCATCTGTTATCAGCAGTGGAACCTCCTGTAAATGATTCAGTACCTAAAAGTAATTTAAAGTGCAGTAACTGCTGTTCTTTGAAATGCTGCTCTTACTCTGGTTGTCCAGCCTGTCCCCTCCACTAAGCAGAGGCTGACTGATTGATTTTATTTGTGGTATTAGAGCAAGGGGCAGGAGAGAGTGGGAAACAAAGTCATTTTGTGTCTTAGGTGCAGTATGCTGGGTAAAAATAAGAGGTGCAGATAAAGCAAAGACAATGCTCTGTTCACACTCGGTCTGAAGGAAAGCTTTTATGCTGGAAAGTCCTGTCTCTCCCTTCCCTACCCCAGTTCTGTCATTTCATCTAGATAGTACCTCTTTCTGTTAAGTTTGGTTTGCTCAGAGTTTGACCACCATCTTGTACATAGAGTGTTCAGTTAGATTGTTGGTATCCTTGAGCTGCATTGCTATTACATGGCATGTAATCTTCTTAACCTGTTGAAGATGTAAACATTTGTGGATTGCCTTGTTTCTAAGCAAAAAAAAAAAAAGTAATTATGAAATCCAGAAATGACCAGTGTTTAATTAAGTGCTGCTAGTTGCCTGAAGCTACTTTTATTTTGGGTAAAAGTTGCTATAAATGTACTATTGGTTTTTTCTAATTATTATTTTTGGCTTTTTTTTTTATTTGGGACCTGAATTATCCTTGAATAAACTTGGCGTTTCTGATTAGAAAGAGGAAAGCCGCCAGCTAACCCAAATCCAGTATATAGCATGGCCTGATCATGGGGTTCCTGATGATTCCAGTGATTTCCTAGATTTTGTGTGTCTTGTGAGAAAGAAGAGAGCTGGCAGAGAAGAACCTGTTGTTGTTCACTGCAGGTATCTTTTTTTTTTCTTTCAACTTTATTAAATCATCAAAATGAACTTATCATCAAATGCTTCATTGTTGGAATAAGCATTTAATTGTATCTGCTTTGGGGAGGACAGGAAAACTCAACTTTGAAATGAAACAAATATTTAACATGGTAATCACATTTCAGTTTTGAGTATCTACATGCATTAATCTGTGCAGGGGTTTTGCTGAGGTGTTTTGTTTAGTTTAAATGCTTGTATTAGCAGTCTGTGTAATGGAAATGGCAAAAGGTACTTGATAACAATGAGGAATAGGTTCCTATTCTACAAAGCTCCAGAAGAGCAGTATAAATGATCCTTGATAAAATGTGTGTTGTTTATGCAGTGATCAATTAAAAGATATTTTCTCTCAAGTCTGCATTCTTAGGCTACATGGTATTTTGATACATACATTAACACGAGGCATTTTTCTCAACAATTTACTTTTGTCATGAATTAAAATAACTTATTCAGATCTTTGTGTACCCGTGAAATGTGGGGTTTGTGAAATAGTTTTTAATAGCATTCTACGTTTCTAGTGAATTTAAAAACCTTAATCATTTAACCTAATTATCAAACTAGAATAACACATAATGTGAACTGTTTTCAAATGAACATGTGCTGTCATAATTCTTGGTGAACAGTTCACAGTTCTGTGAGTAGTATTTGAACTCTAAATTCCTGCATACTGCCCAGACAGTGTTCCTGAGTCAGGTGTGCATTGTTCCTGTTCCAGAGAAAAGCTGAGAAGTGTAAGGGATAAAATAAGTTTAAAGACTACAAGTAAACTAGACAGTTATTGAAGAAGATGAAAGAAAAAGGTTTTCTCTTTTTAACACTTTGTGTATCAGAAATTGTTAGTTTTGCTCTTCTGCTTCTCTAATGCAGATCAGGGTAAATCTTACTGACTAGGGAAACTGGTACCAGAATGGCACTGTCTTAGTTGATATTGTTTCTTAGCTTCCATGATTGATACACTTTTTGTTAATAAAATATGTTTGTGAAAAAATAGCAAAAATAGCAGCCAAGTACAACTTTTGTGATACAAAGAGCCTGCAGAGGCACTGGAACAACAACGCTGGAGAGCAGGAACAGTTTTATTCATCTCAAGGAGGAAACAGTTCAGCTCTACCCTGATAATTTCAATATATAGTTGAAACTTGTATTAAAGTTACATGTTTCACAGAAGAAAAGACATGGAATATCACACTTCAACATAATTTACTTAATTGGCCCAACTTGGTGGTTCTTGGGAAGTATAACCAAATTCCAGCAGGGAGTCAAGCAGAAGGATCCCAGGTGTTCCTCCATATGGTGTGTGCACACTATTTTTAGCCTCTATTCAGTGTAATCGGACAAGGCATCAGTGCAACAAAATTTGTTTTCAGAACTAAGCCACCAGCTTTACTGTGAGCAATCCAAGCAGCCAGTAAGGAGTAGTCTTTGTACAACAATGTAAAAACCAAATTGTCCAAGCCACAGAGATTGTAAGGCAACAAAAACCTTAAGCAATCTGAAAGGTTTTTGTTACATTGAGCTATGTAAAACACAGTTTCTGAGATTGTGTCATGTGGTTATTTTTATCTTTAGAGGGTCCTACTAGTTTTGTTGAACAGTTTCTAATTCTTGTTCTAGATGAGATGGTGAGCCACTCATTCTGCCCATGCCCTTCCTGATTTTCATATCCTGTTTCATGTTCCCCTCCATCAGTCAGCGATTTCTTTTTCCAAGCTGAAGAGTCCTATCCTACCTTATGTTTATGATAAGGGAACTATTACATTTTTCATCTCTCAATCTTTTGAAGTTGTAAAATGACTCATTAGGTTCTTTGACATATACTGTTCCTGCTTGGATTTGATAAAGCATTCTTCATATAAATGCTATATGTATAAATTCTAGAAATATAAAATGCTCTTGAATCACTTTATATAACCAGCACATTTATATCTTGTCCTAAAATTCTCATGACATCACTGAAATATAGAGTAGCTTTAATGCCACCTCCTGGACAAAGATTTCAATAGTAGTTTGGCCAGATTTAACTTGAAGTTATGCTTCAAAATCAGAACAACAGTCAAGTTTGGAATGTTTATATTAACTGATTTAGAACCACATACTTTCGTTTATTGACTGAAAAGTTAGTTGTATGAGTTGAGACAATGCTGGCATTTGAAAAATACGTATTTTGTCCTACATTCCAATATGGAGAATCGCTGGTTTTCTAATTCAAAAGTGCAAGATTAATTAAAAACAATTGAATATGAAACTGATTATCAAGTTTAATGTTAAATATCCAGTCTTTAAGGCTTGCTGCTTGTGGAAAAGTATATGCATATATAAAGCAGTGCAGATAAATATTTTATTTTTAAGCTAACTATGTTTTGCATAAGGTTTCAAGTTTTGGCATTCTGAGTTGTGTGTGGTACTTCCTTGTCTTGAAAAGGTTGCTACTGTGTACTCCTTTTCAATTTATACAAGTTAGATCTCTGTTGTACTTTTTAATACTAAGAAGTATTGTCATCCTGCAGAGGTTTCTAGTATTGTTCTTTTCTTTATTCTGAAATAGGAAGGTATGAATCATTTCAAGAGCATGAACATGATTTTATTATAATGATGAATCCCGAGAATCCAAGAGAAATAAGGTCTTTAAGTACAAACTATACTCCAGACGCTTTGTTTGATTTTCCATTTTGTGTTGTTGCTGTTTTCAGTGCTGGGATTGGACGGACAGGGGTTCTGATCACTATGGAGACTGCCATGTGTCTCATTGAGTGCAATCAGCCCGTTTATCCATTGGATATTGTAAGAACCATGAGAGATCAAAGAGCCATGATGATCCAAACACCTGTGAGTATCATCCTTGCTGTTCTGTGTTCCAGAGGAATAATTTCCTGTGATCTAGTCATACTGGATGGATTTTTAATACCCTTGTACTTGATCATATTGCAGAGATCACCTTTACCCAAGGTAGCTCTAGCCTTATCTCCAGGCAGGAATAAATTTTTAAGGCTATTGGAAAGGAGCATTTATCTAAATTTCTACAAAGAAAACTTGGGGAAGAAAAAAAAGCAGCAGCTGTTTCAGGGATAGGAATAAGTGACATAAAGGATCAGTTTTCAGCAGTGTAAAAGTCAGGCAGTGGAGAACACAGCAGCCTAATTCCTGGGAGTAGTATAAAAGGTAACCACAGAAATATCCAAGACATGCAAGAAAACCTTCAGTGATGAAACTCAGTTATGTTGCCTTAGTTAAAGTGGAAACAAGCCTTAACTAGGTCCTGTACTGACTCAAAGGGAAATAGTCACAGAAATAATATTTTTGAAAATCAGTCTAATAAAATCTGATGCAAGTTATATAAAAGTAATTCTAAGTGTATTTAGACTAAAAAAAAGTAACTTGCTACCAGGACTGGTTTTGGGATTTCTTGACATTTGATGTATTTTAAGATAACAGAATTTTTCCTGCATCTGTAACATCTTGGGGTTTTGAGATAATTGTTATATTCCTTCCATGTATTATATTTCAAATTTGCAAAAGTTTTTATAACAGATTTAGGAACATTTTATTTGTACTAGTCAGGTATTGCTCATCTCAGAGAGCAGTTTTGTGTTTACATTTTTACAAAGTATCTAAAAAGGGTGAAAAGGTTGAGTTGCATTGTCTTTAAGAAGGGAAAAAAAAAAAAAGACTTGGATTCTTGGTTGTTCCAAATTCTGGCCAGTTCCAGGTTTGGAGGGGGTTTGTTGTTGTTTGTTTTTTGGTTGGTTGGTTGGTTGGGGTTTTTTATGAGTAATCAGTTATATAGTTTTACTCTAGTATATAGCATTTAAATAGGACAGTATGTTGAAGGAGAAAAGGCACTAGATCCAGTATCAAATTACAATTACCTTAAGATAGTTTCTCACTGTAGTAATTTTCACGTCTGTACTGCTCTTCCTCTAATGAAATTTTAATAAACCTTTTGTGTTCTTCAGAGAGTATTGAGGCTCACAGAAAGTATGTGTCTGCATTTCTAGGTCATCAGTCATTCAGTGCTGCTGAATTCATGTTCCAATATTCATGTTCCACTAAGAAAAGGTTGTATTACTCAGGTAGCACGGAAAGGATGAGGAAAAGGATCGTACATGAAAAATAAGAAAGAATGGATGGCTCTTGCTGTTTGTGATAATTCTGCTGTGTGAAGATCTGTGTCTTCAGCATATGTAGAGAGGACAAAATTTTTATTAGTAAATGTAGGAGTTGCAGTGATAAAGGTTTAACTATTTTTACACAGGACGTGCTAAATATCATCTGATCTCATTTTTCTTAGAGAAACTAAAATTTTCAAGCTTCAGTGAAAAGAATTTGTTCAGTGCATCAGAGGGGGAAGGGATAATAAAGGAACTGGGGGGAGGTTTGAAGGTTTCATGAACATCAGGTGTTCCAATTTCTCCTCGTCCCGGGTTCGTGTGTCCTGGAGGATTCCCTCGGTGTCCGCACGAGGGCGCCGCGGGAGCTCGGGCTCATCCGGGAGCTGCGGGCAAAACACACGTTTTACGCAAATGTATATAAGCGTAGCTATTTACATGCGACAGCTCAGTAAATAATGATTATTGTAGTAAATATGTTAATAGTCCCATTCAAGATCTGACATCACTAATTACTGCATAGAGAGGGCCTTTCTGACCAGGCAGGTGTGCTGCTGTTCTGAGCAGCAGATACATGTTGTGCAGGATTCAGCATTAGTTTTGGTGCTTTGCATTTAGTTCATTTTGTTTTCATTGTGTTTTAATTTGATTGCTGTGGGGTTTTTTTACTATTATTTGTTTCAAACAAACTGTTAGTGGCCTCAGTGTATGCAGGTGCTACACTTAAATGCATTCAAGAGTAAGACATTATAGAGTGTTAAGAACCGGGAGTTGTGGCTTTTTAAACATGAAACAGTTTTCTTTTTTATTAAATTCTGAGAGGGAGGTGCCAGTAATGTGCCAGAATCAATGTAAGTATGAAAAAGTACTTTGAAAATATAGTTTCTAGATCCAAGGGTGTGAAAACTTGAGGTCAGTGAAACTTCAGCAAGAAAATAAAGAGCATAAAATTACTAAATAGGTGATATAATAATAGTACTGAGTTTGTGGGTATGACTTTTGGCATGTATTTCAAAGTGCTAGTTCTTTGGTTGAGAAACAAAATACTCTGATATAAAGTTATTGTTGTATTTCCTGAACTAACTTTGAAGCACAGTTCCAGGCTGTCAAGAGAATGGGATGGGGAAATCTTACAGTCCATTTCTGTTTCCAAATGACATTTTTCAGTTACATTTCTTTGTAATTTACTGAATCTGCTTTCCTTTTCAGAGTCAGTACAGATTTGTATGTGAAGCTATTTTGAAGGTGTATGAAGAAGGACTTATTAAACCTTTACAAGCATCACTGCATAAGTAAAGAGCAAAAAACCCTATGATATCAATTGAGGAATCTTGTCCTCTATAATGAACTGGCAGCATTCTTTGTGCCATAATACTGCTTGCAGGAAATGATAGTGAAGTACAGCAAAGAATTGACAAAGGACTTTGAAAACTTCAGCACTGTTGCACTTTACGTTGAAACAAAATCAGTCTCTGAAACTCTTCTAACCTTCATCTGTTTGAAGACTTTATTTTCCTGATCTGCTCCGAACAAACCATAAACTGAAAGAACTAATTGTGTTCAGGGTAATCTCTGATATTTCATTGTAGTGCCATATACTGCGCTTCTGGTTGAATTGCTACAAACAAGGCTTGGAATTACTTCACTCTGTTTTACACCCATGTCTCTTAAAATGAAAAACAAATGAAAAAATACACTAAGCCATGGTCTTTTTCCAGTGCTAGGTTTATTTACTATGTACAGACTCTCACTGTTTTGGTTTTTTACAACATTAGCAATATTGCCGATACTAGATAGATACACACTGCCTACTGATGCAGCACACTCTGTCCTACACCCTTACTAGACACCAGCTGGTTGTTAGAGGAGAGCTGGCATCTGTGTTAACCCAGCAGTAGCTGCATAATGCCCACTTACCAGCATCTTGTACGAAATAAGAACCATAAAAATTAAAAAAAAAATATAAACATACAAATAAACAGCATTTCTTTGACACAGCTTGTGTGTCACACACTGGTGTATTCTGGTTCATGTGACTTAAGAGTACGTGATGGGAACTAGTGCATGCATTATGTCTTAACCCCTTAAGTGCCTTGAGACTTACAGCGTACATCCGGTGAAAGGCACTCGTGATTCCGTGGGGGTGGTATTGTCCTGTCATATTTATCTTAATGGGTTCAGATCTTTAAAACAGCCCTTGGTGCTTGGAATGTGTTACCACAAGGGGTCATGGAAATACCATTCCCTCTTTCCTTATACAAGTACCTGCGTGCTACTCTTGGTAGCCAAAGCACCTCTGCCAACTTAATGAATGAGCATTGTATGCTGCTGCGTTGTAATTATGTGAAAAATCTGACACATTCCTTCATTCCTTCCAACTAGTAACTTACTAGCATCTTATTACGAAGTGCTGGGAGATCATTAGAAGCTCATACTTTGTTTTATCTCTTTATTGAGAATAGGTGTCTTAATCAATTAGACATAACTCTTTAATAGCACTGATAATTAAGTTGAATTTAAAATCAGATGTGATTTAATTTCCGTTTTCTGCTAACTAACTTGTTGAGTCCTCATAGTTGATTTCAAGCCATGTTCGTACAGGTCTGCCTTTTTTGAGGGGGGAGGGAGAGGGAGTAGAACACTATGAAGTTATCCCAGAACTTAATTTCATGACGACCCCAGTCGCCTTCTGTTACGCTTGTGCAGAATTGTTGCAGTTGGTATGGGTTGCTTCTTATTTAAGTAGATAGAAGATTTGTAAGAAATGTCTGTCTGATACAGTATCTGAGCTCATTCTAAAGATGCATCAGTGTCCCCATTTTTTAATATTTTTTCCAGTATAGGAGAAACCAAGTCAGAAGCAAAGGTATCCAGTGTAATATACTGTAAGAAAAAAATCAGTCACTTCTTTGACTGCCCTATGACAGTACAACTTTGTGCCCTCTATTGAAAAGTTTTAATTTATTGTATTGGTTTCCTAAAAATGTTTATCCAGTAAATTTTGTTGTAAGCTATATAGAGCATAGAATTAAAATGGAGAGTTCTACACTAAATAATTTTTAACTATTGAAGAATTATATTGTATAATATACTGTGTTGTATGGACATTTGAAACAGATCAGCTGTGAACTATTAAGTAAAAAGGGATTCAGGCAAAGTGAAATCCTGGCTTATAACTTAGTAATAACCATGAACCACAATGCCAAATGGAAGATAGAGTTTTAAATATTTTTAGAAAACAAAATAATATTAGGAGGGCTGTGGCCCTGTTACTTATATTTCTAGATTTGATGCTTAAGTCAATATTATCCCTCAGTGAAAAATGAATTTTACAAGAATCTGTGGATCTGATAAACTGAAAAAGAGTAACATGGTAGCTTTAATCTCAGTTATATTTCAAGCCATTTGCAACAAAATAAAATTCTTTAGAAATCTTTAACTTCCATGGGATGAGGTTATTAGTTGAGTTGCTGGCTAGCTAGAAGGTTATATTAAACTCAGCACTTAATGTCCAAAAAGTAAGATAATTCATCCATTATATTGAAAGAAATTTTCTTGCTAATCAAGCTGTAAACACAAATAGCATTTGCCCTGTTATTCTAAGGGAAATCAGAAATGGAGTTTATAGCAACATTATATAGTGTTGGTATGTCACATATTTAAATATTCTTATGTCAAGTTGCCAAAGCAGTTCAAGTTCAAAAGTCCCATTTATACCACAATTAAGTGTGAGATATGTATTGGTCATCTGGCATTCTTGTTCTGTTTACAGACACAGGCAAGAATAACACGTCTCCTCAAAATCTTCCTCTGCACTGACTTGTAGGGTATTAACTAGTTGCACTGGGGAAAAAATTGGAACAAAGTACCCATTTTTAGTTAATTAGCCATCAGTGGACTCAGTGGCTTTTTGGCTTCTCCAAAGCCAGGATAATGGCAACCAAAAACTGATTGGCAAAGAGAATAGCACTGAAGCCTTTCTGCAGCATAAATCAGTCGTTTAAGTGTTTCTACCTGTTGTGGTATAAATGGCCTTTAAAATATTTTTATATGGCCAAGAAAAAGCAAAACTGCTTAATATTTTACTTTGGGTTATGAAGATCTGTATCATCCTTAAAAGTTTTTTAAAGAGGTTTTTGTATGTTTCATGCTGTACAGAACATGAATGTATCTTTCAGACATAATGACTTATAGACCTATATGTGATTGGTGTTATGACTGTTGGATTTTATGAATAATTATTTTCATACCATTTGATCAGGAAAAATGTTGGGTGGGTGTGGGAAAGAGTATGTTTGTAACACTTCCATGATACAAAATCCATTTTAAAAAAAAAAAGTAGTTTTCATTGTAAATAAGAGCAATATTATGGAAAATTTGTGCCAATGTAAAATGTTTAGACTTTTGGTTTTCCTTTTAGGTTCAGATTGAAAACTACCACTACCACCTTGTTTAAAGTGGATTTGAAGGGGGTTTTTAGTAGAAAGATATGGGGCTTTTGATTGTTTTGGGGGCATTTTTTATTTTTGCTAAATACGAAATAAGAAGCAGATATTGTTTAAGGAACCACCTACAGATTGTCAGCCAGTCCACTTTGAGAAATACTGCTTTAAATATCAGAGAACTGATACCTGAAGATTTAATTTATTCTGAAATTGGAAGCTTTTGGTACTTTCAATCACTTGCAAGTCTTAAGCAGTAAAATAGTGTTTCTATGCATTTTATTTTTATCTATTCTCTCCCAGTTATGAAAAAGAGAAAGGCTGATCTATTTTTCTCACTATATTTAATGCTAACTGACATTTCTTCCACGTTTTTCTGTTAGATCTTGAAAGCTTATATGGCATATAGATAAAGCAATAATACTTTAGAATATCTGATTACAGTCTAGCACACTATTAAAGAAAGGGTGAGAAAGCAGTTGGGAGATTAAAGAGCATGAGAAGTTTGTTAAGGAATTTGTGTAGCTGGCAACTTTCTGTGGAGACCTTCCAGAAAGCTTCGTGGTACCTGTGGAAGGGCCAAAATGCAGCAGACCTGCTGCAGTTGCACTGCCCAGGGAGACGGGAAGGTGTGGCATAGAGGTGTTGGAGCTCCAGGTACACTGTGGAGCTGAATTATGTGATATTTTTATGCTTATGCAGTGTGTGTGCAGGTGTGTGGGGGATGTTTGATGGCTCAGGGAATTAGCATGAGCATGAAAAACTCTACAGATCCACCAATTTCCAAGTGAAAGCAGTTTGTCCAGTAGTTTTGACTATAGAGCCACTATGCAGGCAATCTTCAAATCCCCTCAGCCCTGAGGAAAAAGGGAGGGATTTGGTTATGGTCCAAATGAAAATTTTGCATTTTTAGACTTCCACTAAGTACAGGAATGATGCCATCTAATGTCGGTCTTTTTTTAGCTCACATCTCAGGTCCCCACTTGGCTGGGTTGGGTGTATTTGCCAATTTTAGTACACATCCTTTGTCTGGAAAGTGGAAAAGCTCTTTTCCGTTGTTACTTTTAGTGCTAGGATCCAGTATTAAAATCTGGTAAAAGCATATTCATTGATTAGCTGTGGATCTTGCATGAAATTATGGGGATTTATAATTAGTGGTGACTGGGAAGCTGTTAGAAGGGGGAAGTGGTTGCTTTGTTTCAGTGTAACTGTATGTCCAGTCTGTTATCCCACTGGAATTAGGAATGAAAACGTTTGTTTAACAGTCTGCAAAGGAGGCCAGTTCTTTACTAAATTTTATCTCTGTGCTTGTTTCTCCCACAAGTGTCCATCTTTTCAGTTCATAGGGCTTTTCCAGCTACAAGTTTTGATCTGGTACAGAGAGCTGGCAGCTCTGGGTATTGGTTTGGGCATTTTTTGTTCATTGAGTGCTCAATCTAAAAAAGAAAAGATAAATCTCTTACTTAAGAAAAAAATCTGAAATTTTCAATTTATAAAACTTTTCGATTAGTAGCATCATTAAAAGCCACTAAAATAGCTCTGATTCTGGTGTGCTGTGGCATCAACTCTGGTTCCATGGACTGGCTGACAGCTTGTGGGTTGTATTTTGTATTTAGCAAGCTTACACATTTTAAGGGGTAGTTTTTCTTAAAGTGTTTTGATGTTTGAATAGTAGCACTTTATCTCATGCTTACTACTGACTGAACTATTGGACAAAATAAATTCGGTTTGGAGAGAGATGCTTAATGGGTTTCTGTACAGAGATGATTCGGATTACACCCTGGTACAAATGCTTTCTGTTGTTCCAGCTATCTCTTGTTTATTGTTCATGTGTTTCTGAGGGGCTTTCACAAAATAGATATTAATAAGATAATTCTACCATCTCAGTTTTCCTGTCTTAAAAAGAATATGAAGCCTGCATTTGGCGGGGGGAGGGAAAAAAGGTGCAAATAGAAACCTACAGGGTACTTGTAAATTTCTCTTTGTGATCTCTCTCAGCAAGCTGCAAATTAGCTATGTTTACTGTATATGTTTTGCTAAGCATTTTTAACATTAGATCAATTACCTGGAAATAAGTATTTTTTTTTACTTAACTTATTTGAATTTTGGTAACTAAAGGTAATGCACAACAAAGTTTAAAGAAGTCACCCTTTTACACTTAGGCCAGCGGCCTGAGACATGAGTGAGAGGGTTAAACAGTTTACATTGAGCTGTTGTTTTCTTTAATAGAATATATCCACAAAGACTAGACTATAAATGATCCAGTGCAATTATCTCGGTACTTTGGGGCACCACAGTAACAACCCATAATAATCTTACAGGAAAATTAAGGTAAGAGAGTGAAGGTTTTATCTTATCCAGTGTATCCAGATATGTTTTCCATTTGGTTTGCTTCATTTACCAGTGATCCTATTTTAACCAGTCAGTTTGGCAGGGCTGTTTGTGTAAGGTTTGGGGTTTTTTTCTGTAACAGGTGCTATATTATGTGTAAATACAAAGGGAAGAATATTACTTAGATCATTATTAACAATCAGATGGTGGCAATATTTTTGCTAGTTACTTCTGGTAATTAATTTGCATCTCCAGCTGTGGCTTTCAGTTGTCAAATTTCATCTCAGTTTCATCCTGCTGAATGATGGACTGCAAGTGTGGAGCAAATCATCTCAGATTTGTATAGCTCTTTTGTTGTTTAGACTAACTCTTGTGTATCTTTATTAATGTTGGGGGGGATGTGAAGGTTCTTCCCTTAAGTAGACTTTTGCCTATAAATTTGTTTAAAAAGCACATGAGGGGGAGGGAAAAAACCAAACCAACAACCTAAATGCACCATCTTGGCTAAGCAGCCAGGGTGGTTGATGGAAAACGATGGAAACTTGAAATTGGTCAACACTGGACAATGTGAAAATAAATTCAGCTTTTGTCACTGCAGCTACTGTATGCTTTAAAGGGCCTTATGTATTTGTCCTCATTTTGATAAAATGAAATTTCTTGCCATTAAAATGGTACACTAACTTCTACCGAAAACCAGCAGTTCCCAGGATAAATATGCTTATTAACATTTAACAAGTCTTGTTTTAGTCTTAAGTAAAATTTCATTCTATTATGTGAAAAAATGCTGTTTTGCATATTTTGTGGATATATTTAATTTCAGTTGACAAATAGTTGTCTAGGTACAGACTTGAAAATATATATATAGTTTACTTGTGGATCTTAATTGTTTAATTGCAAAATAAAGATGTGCTTTAGTAATTTAAAGTTTAATATTTTCTGGTGACTTTCTTGCCACTGTGCACATGGTTTTGCTGTGCTACATTTATACGTGTCCAATGCCACGGATGTTCACCTTGTATTTTACATCTTGACATTGTATGACATAAATACATCCCTAGGGATTGAGCACTAGAAGAGGATGCTAAATTATCAGGAATTAAATTGCTTGTTTACAGTGTCCACCCACGTTTTTTACCTGAAAATATGTACTGCAAGTTTTTGTCTAATGGAAGAATAAGGTGTTAATTATCTTGTACATGAAGTGTTATGGAGACAGTGTTTAGTAGAGATTATAGTCTGATCACAAAATTGAGGGTATGAGGAATGCAGATGCAAAGAACAAAAAATTCCAGATGGAAGCTTGTGATGAAATCACATGCCAAAAAGTGAGGCAGGTGAGTGACCGATTATCTCAGCCCCAGATTCAGAGCTGAGCGTAGCAAATGCTGTGTTATCATTAGCCAAAGTTTCTGCTTTCCCAGACTGTTATGTAGGCTGGATTCCCAGTTATCCTGGGATTTTGAAGGAGTCTGCCTCTCCTTTACTCAGAGCTTTGTCACTTCGCTAGCAGTTTGCACGCAGAGCCTGCGTTGCCTTTCGTGAGGTTTTCCTTTTGGAGATCTCAAATACTGGCTTGGACACAAATATTTATGTACTAAGAAAAACACAGTCAAGTGCAGCTCTTCGTAATTGATGCCAAGGGGCAGGGATTGTCCCCTGGGGCCGGGGCAGCAGGTGGGGGAAAAGCGGTACAATTCCCCGGATCTCCGTGTTTCTGGAGGCCCCGAACACAAACTGCATCTTGTGGCGGCACCGCACTTCAGCGTGTAAATACCAGCGGCGTTCGCTGGCAGACGGCTCTGCTTTATGGAATACGCTGCTCCCGCTGCCCTTCCAGGCAGCGTGTAAAGAGACTGTTTTTTCCCTAACTTTATAGTTTGGGCGCGCGTTTGCCTGAAGGTTCCAGTTCCCGCTGGGATCTCAGGCTGGTCCAGTCCTGGCCGAGCCGCTGCGACGCGTGAGCAGAAACTCCACAAACGGAGCGAAAGGCTCAATTCCGGGGGCTGCCCCCACTCCCGGGGCGCTGCCCCCATTCCCGAGCGCTGCTCCATCTCTCCCGCTGCCCGCGCGGTCCCTCGGGCCGCTCCAGGCTCCACACTCCCCTGCGGCGGCCCCTCCGCCGGGCGAAACCACCTGGCACGGGAGGGGGCGCCCCCGCTGCACCGGGCTCCGCCCCGTTAAAGGGGCGATGGCCGCCCGGCGCGGCGGGAAGCACAGCATTCCGTCTCCCGTCCGGCTGCTGCCTTCCCTCCACGCCGCCCTCTGCCTGCATCGCCGCGCCGCGGCCGAGTGGGACCTGCGCCGTGGGGACGCCCGGCAGGTGAGACCGCCTGGCCCGGCAGGCCGCGACCCCCGGGCGGCGGGGCCGGTTATGTAAGGCAGGGACAGGGGCTGGGGGAGGGGGTGCCCCGCGGGGGCGCGGCCGCGAGGTG